>JAHSPW020000013.1:28797870-28945370 GCA_019985065.2 Arctostaphylos glauca | reverse complement strand
CTAAACCCTAAACCCTAAACCCTAAACCCTAAACCCTAAACCCTAAACCCTAAACCCTAAACCCTAAACCCTAAACCCTAAACCCTAAACCCTAAACCCTAAACCCTAAACCCTAAACCCTAAACCCTAAACCCTAAACCCTAAACCCTAAACCCTAAACCCTAAACCCTAAACCCTAAACCCTAAACCCTAAACCCTAAACCCTAAACCCTAAACCCTAAACCCTAAACCCTAAACCCTAAACCCTAAACCCTAAACCCTAAACCCTAAACCCTAAACCCTAAACCCTAAACCCTAAACCCTAAACCCTAAACCCTAAACCCTAAACCCTAAACCCTAAACCCTAAACCCTAAACCCTAAACCCTAAACCCTAAACCCTAAACCCTAAACCCTAAACCCTAAACCCTAAACCCTAAACCCTAAACCCTAAACCCTAAACCCTAAACCCTAAACCCTAAACCCTAAACCCTAAACCCTAAACCCTAAACCCTAAACCCTAAACCCTAAACCCTAAACCCTAAACCCTAAACCCTAAACCCTAAACCCTAAACCCTAAACCCTAAACCCTAAACCCTAAACCCTAAACCCTAAACCCTAAACCCTAAACCCTAAACCCTAAACCCTAAACCCTAAACCCTAAACCCTAAACCCTAAACCCTAAACCCTAAACCCTAAACCCTAAACCCTAAACCCTAAACCCTAAACCCTAAACCCTAAACCCTAAACCCTAAACCCTAAACCCTAAACCCTAAACCCTAAACCCTAAACCCTAAACCCTAAACCCTAAACCCTAAACCCTAAACCCTAAACCCTAAACCCTAAACCCTAAACCCTAAACCCTAAACCCTAAACCCTAAACCCTAAACCCTAAACCCTAAACCCTAAACCCTAAACCCTAAACCCTAAACCCTAAACCCTAAACCCTAAACCCTAAACCCTAAACCCTAAACCCTAAACCCTAAACCCTAAACCCTAAACCCTAAACCCTAAACCCTAAACCCTAAACCCTAAACCCTAAACCCTAAACCCTAAACCCTAAACCCTAAACCCTAAACCCTAAACCCTAAACCCTAAACCCTAAACCCTAAACCCTAAACCCTAAACCCTAAACCCTAAACCCTAAACCCTAAACCCTAAACCCTAAACCCTAAACCCTAAACCCTAAACCCTAAACCCTAAACCCTAAACCCTAAACCCTAAACCCTAAACCCTAAACCCTAAACCCTAAACCCTAAACCCTAAACCCTAAACCCTAAACCCTAAACCCTAAACCCTAAACCCTAAACCCTAAACCCTAAACCCTAAACCCTAAACCCTAAACCCTAAACCCTAAACCCTAAACCCTAAACCCTAAACCCTAAACCCTAAACCCTAAACCCTAAACCCTAAACCCTAAACCCTAAACCCTAAACCCTAAACCCTAAACCCTAAACCCTAAACCCTAAACCCTAAACCCTAAACCCTAAACCCTAAACCCTAAACCCTAAACCCTAAACCCTGAACCCTAAACCCTGAACCCTGAAACCCTGAACCCTGAAACCCTGAACCCTGAACCCTGAACCCTGAACCCTGAACCCTGAACCTGAACCCTAACCCCTGAACCCTAACCCCTGAACCCTAAACCCTGAACCCTAAACCCTGAAACCTAAACCCCTAAACCCTAACCCTAAAACCCTAAACCCTGAACCCTAAACCCTGAACCCTAAACCCTGAACCCTGAACCCTGAACCCTGAACCCTGAACCCTGAACCCTGAACCCTGAACCCTGAACCCTGAACCCTGAACCCTGAACCCTGAACCCTGAACCCGAACCTGAACCCGAACCTGAACCCTGAACCCTGAACCCTGAACCCTGAAACCCTGAACCCTGAACCCTGAACCCTGAACCCTGAACCCTGAACCCTGAACCCTGAACCCTGAACCCTGAACCCTGAACCCTGAACCCTGAACCCTGAACCCTGAACCCTGAACCCTAAACCCCTAACCCTAAACCCCTAAACCCTAAACCCCTAACCCTAAACCCTAAACCCCTAACCCTAAACCCTAAACCCTAAACCCCTAACCCTAAACCCTAAACCCAAAACCCTATAACCCTAAACCCTAAACCCTATAACCCTATAACCCTTAACCCTAAACCATAAACACTAAACCCTCAACCCTCAACCCTAAACCCTAAACCCTAAACCCTAAACCCTCAACCCTCAACCCTCAACCCTAAACCCTCAACCCTAAACCCTCAACCCAAAACCCTGAACCCAAAACCCTGAACCCTGAACCCTGAACCCTAAACCCTGAACCCCAAACCCCAAACCCCAAACCTTAAAACCCTAAACCTGAAACCCTGGACCCCAAAATCCAAAATTCAAAACCCGAAACCTGAAACCCTGGACCCTGGACCCTTACACCCTGAACCCTAAACCCTAAAACCTGAACCCTGAAATCCTGAACCTTAAACTCTGAACCTAAAATCCAAAACTCAAAACCCTAAAACCCTGAAACCCTAAACCCTTAAATCATGAAACCCTAAACCCTAAACCCTCAAATCCTAAAAACTTAAAACCCTGAAACCCTAAACCCTAAACCCTCAATCCTTAACCCTCAACCCTCAACCCTCAACCCTGAATCATGAACCCTGAACCCTGAACCATGAACACTGAATCCTGAACCTTGAACACTAAATCCTAAACCCTAAACCCAAGAATTTTGGAATATATATTTCAATCACTATATTTTTTTTATTCCTCCTCAATTACGGCAAAATGAAAAAAAATATAAAAATTTCTACTTTTTTAGTTTTATTTTTGGTACTTTTTGTGTTTAGTGAGTAAAAAAGATCTGGATTCACATCCTTACTTTTTCGTCGGGAGTACTTTTCTTTCAAATGTGTTTGTGCAAGAAATACAAAATTTTACTTATTTTTTACACTAGTTTTCAATGCAAGTAAATTAACATGATTCAATTTTCTCACATTTCTTTTATCAAATAAATTAACATGATTCAATCCATGGGTCTAAAATGTAGCCCAAAATAGCCTACTTGAGAGTGTATCGAAAGTATACTAATGCTCGTTTTGTCTTTTTGTTTAGCCCTAGATTAATAATTTTGCTGCCTGGCCATGGTGTTGTTTGTTTATATGTTAGATGGATGTATGAACCCATCTCAGTGGATGATTTTCGTTGTATGACACGAATCATCACACACTTGAACCCAAAAAGTTTGCCTGGTAAAGAAAGACTAAGATGACTTGAGGGCCTACGCTTATATTTTTTTATTACACTTATATTTTCCTTGTTCTGATACTCCATTTTACTTATTGCTTAATCAATGCATAAGAGTTGGATGAAGAAACGTAGACCGTCAAGAGACTATTTGCAAGGGGTTAACGACTTTTTGAACTTTGCTTCTCTGAATGCATCCAAGGATAGAACAATTTCATGTCCATTTGTAAATTCCTATATGTTGAATGTTGCTGCTATACATGATCACTTGGTCTCGTTCGGAATTTGTCAAGGTTATGATTGTTGGTATTATTATGGAGAAACTCTCTCGACAGTAACTTCCAGTAAAACTTGTGAGACTCGTGATGAAGCTATGCATCTCGATTATGGTGATATGCATGACTTATTGAACGATGTGTTTCCTATGCATACTCGATCTGTAAACGAAGTAAATGCATCGGAACCAACTAATGAAGGTCCAAGTGTGGAACAACCTACTAAAATTCCAAATACAAATACAAAAAAATTCTACGACTTGCTCAAAGATGCCAAGCAACCTCTTTATGAAGGGTGCAAGACTTTTAGCAAGTTGCCAGTTGCCCTACATTTGTATCACGTAAAATGTGTTAAAGGATTGACCAACGATACATTCACAATAAATTTTTAAATTTTGAAAGATATGCTTCCCTTAGATGCTAAGTTGCCGAAAGACTGTTATGAAGCCAAGAAGATTATCAAGGGTTTGGGTCTCGGTTATGAGAAGATTCATGCTTGTCACAATAATTGGATGTTATTTTGGAAGAAACATGCAAAGGATGGCCGCTGTAAATATGGTACTTCTAGGTGGGCAACAGATGAGACTAATGTGGGTCTTAATTCAAGTAATTTATCCAAAAAGGTTAAGAAAAAGCCTATAAAGATTTTGCTACGGTTTCTTGTGACGACAAGATTGCAAAGGTGGTTTATGTGTTCAAAAATAGCTCCATCTATGAAATGGCATGCTTGCTTTCTTTTTTGTTATAAAAGGTTTAAAGAATATGACCTTGTCGTTGGCTTTTCTTTGTCACTCCAAGTGGGGGTCTAAATTTAGTTCTCAGTTTAGTTTGTATGTTTAGGTCTCAGTTTCTCTCCTCAATTCGAATAAGAGGAGTAAATATGTACGGTCAATTTTTTTTATCTAAAGTTGATCACGAATCGGTAGCCCTTTTAGTTCTTCAATAGATAACTTGTTATGATGGTTTTGCTGATGGGGCTGTGGACACTGTCCTTTCCAGCATCATATTTGAGGTCGCTTCTATCAAATAAAAGAAAACGGGTCTCATTCATCGCTGATCAACTTCTTAGATACTATTTGTCATGGCTTCTCTTCGCTCTACCTCACCATATCGTGGTGTGGCACTACGCGGAGCAAGTTCACCCAGTGTTTTGTTAGTCTATTTTGATGTTTTGTACAACTTAGGAGTAAGTCACTATATCAACCTAAAAGTCGTTGATTTTTAAAACTGGGCCAAGGAAAGCGTTTTCGGGTTCGAGGGGGTGTGTGTACTGCATGGGACACACACGCGCTAAACTCCCAATGGCACTCTTCTCCCGGAAGATACCCTGAAAGGAGTTGTGTAATGTTTTCCTTTTCTTTTCTTCATTGACTCCCCAGTTGGAGAGGGCCAAGACCAATGGTTACAAGGAACCCACATTTGGTTGTTAAAAGTAGGTGACATGTCAATTTTTTAGCAGACTTGAGGTGTGGGTCTTCCTAAGTTTTTTCTCGGTTGTTGATCGTAGGGGCCCTCAATTATTTAAGTGTAATGGCTGAAGTCGACCTAGACAATCATATTTGTGGTTGTTAAACCCCCATTAACCATGTGGCGCTACAAATCAAGCAAATTGCAAACAAAAAGTAAAGGGCTTCACAACAAAACAAGATACAAAATATGAGTTGGTGGAGAGCTAAGAGTCTTATCCCCATCGCAGCAACCAAGAAATCTACCTTTTCACAACGACCACAAGTGTGAAGGCTGTCGGAGGTCATGGATAGACTCAATAGTTATTTTTTGTTTTCTTAAATATCTAGTGTTGACTAGACATGCCTCGATGGCGAAGAGCTTGAACTCCATCAGCTGCCTGGAAGATACCCTGAAAGGAGTCGTGTAATGTTTTCCTTTTCTTTTCTTCATTGACTCCCAAATTGGAGAGGACCAAGACCAATGGTTACAAGGACCCCACATTTGGTTGTTAAAAGTAGGTGACCCGTCAATTTTTTAGCAGACTTGAGGTGTGGGTCTTCCTAAGTTTTTTCTCAGTTGTTGATCGTAGGGCCCTCAATTATTTAAGTGTAATGGCCGAAGTCGACCTAGACAATCATATTTGTGGTTGTTAAAGCCCCATTAACCATGTGGCGCTACAAATCAGGCAAATTGCAAACAAAAAGTAAAGGGCTTCACGACAAAAGAAGATACAAAATATGAGTTGGTGGAGAGCCAAGAGTCTTATCCCCATCGCAGCAACCAAGAAATCTACCTTTTCACAACGACCACAAGAATAAAAACAGGAGAAAGGAGGTAGGCATGTCGCCCCTAAATTTCTGAACACCCCGCTCGCAGCAGCAAAGAAATTTACAAACGTGACAAATAGAGTGTGGCAAGCAGATATTGCTCCTACTCTTCAGAAAATCACTAAATGTACTCTCCCTATATATATTCCCGCCCCGTAATCCCATCCAATTAAGAATAACTCATCTGAGACTTCTGTCTCAAAACTCCTCTCGATACCACATTCACTCCCTTTCTCTGCTGGCCACTTTTTGAATAATTGAAGAAAATGGCATCATCCAGTAATGGTTTAGTGTTCACAGTGAGAAGGAAAACGCCTGAGCTGGTGGCTCCGGCAAAGCCCACACCTCGTGAATACAAACTGCTGTCGGACATCGACGACCAAGAAGGTCTCCGGTTTCATATCCCAGTCATACAGTTTTATCCCAACATGCCGTCGATGAAAGGGAGAGACCCTGTGAAGGTTATACGGGAGGCAATTGCAAAGACGCTAGTGTTGTACTACCCATTCGCCGGTCGGCTCAGAGAATTAGGGACAGGGCGCAAGCTGATGGTGGACTGTACTGGGGAAGGAGTCCTATTCATCGAGGCCGATGCTGATGTTACTCTTGAGCATTTTGGTGACGCACTTCAACCTCCATTCCCCTGCTTGGACCAACTCCTTTATGATGTCCCCGGCTCCGATGGCGTCCTTAACTGCCCTTTGCTTCTTATTCAGGTACCACCAACTACTCCCTTCTTCGTTTTCCTGGTTCGAGCTCCTTTATTTATCACCTAAGAGTATAATTCATGAGCTTGATAATTGTGTTCTGATCACGTGAAAGCAAGTACGATCCAGTGGTAAAAGAATGGTGTTATCATGGGCTCTTTTTACACTCTAATAAAAAATTACTCCGGGAATAGCCCCTCATGTCAGTGAGTGTACCCCCCTCCCATTAGTTTTAGGTGTAGCACACATTCAATACATCATTCAGTGACCGGTAAAGACATTACAGTGGACCAGTGGTTGAAACAAATAGAGAAAATCCTAACAGGTGACCCGTCTGAAATTATAAAAAGATTAAACTTGAAAATTGTATGAAAATGATCAAATCGCTTGAATTGTCGTATTATCTTTTTCATGTCTGTGTTGAACCAATTGAGTTTCTCATTCATTAAACGCAATAACTGTAGCTACGAAATTAGCACCATAATGATTGGTGGTATTTTGACAGTAACTTTGAAAAATTCTTTCTTTATATATTCATAATCAGGTGACTCGTCTGAGTTGCGGTGGTTTCATCATGGCTCTGCGTCTCAATCATACCATGAGCGACGCACCTGGGCTAGTTCAGTTTATGGAGGCCATGGGTGAAATAGCACGAGGCGCAGATTCCGTATCGGTGCAGCCCGTTTGGCAGAGGGAGTTTTTAAGTTCTAGGGATCCACCGCGCGTGACGTGCACGCATCACGAGTATGACGAGGTGCCCGACACCAAGGGAACTATCATCCCACTAGATGACATGGCCCATCGCTCTTTCTTTTTCGGGGATAAAGAGGTCTCTGCGCTCCGCAAGTTTGTCCCGCCTCACCTCCAGCACAAGTGTTCAACATTCGAGGTGCTAACGGCTAGCCTGTGGCGATGCCGCACCATCGCCCTTCAGCCTGACCCAGAGGAAGAGGTCCGCATTCTTTGCATTGTGAATGCACGGGGGAAGTTCAACCCTCCCTTGCCCGTTGGATACTATGGCAATGCCTTTGCGTTCCCTGTGGCCATCTCTACGGCTGGTAAGTTGTGCCAAAACCCGTTGGGATATGCTCTGGAGTTGGTGATGAAGGCGAAAGCTGATGTTACAGAAGAGTACATGAGATCGCTGGCGGACTTAATGGTAATCAATGGGCGACCCCACTTCACGGTGGTGAGAAGCTACCTCGTGTCGGACGTAACTCGTGCTGGTTTTAGGGATGTGGACTTTGGGTGGGGTAAAGCGGCTTATGGTGGGCCAGCCAAAGGAGGAGTAGGGGCCATTCCCGGTGTGGCAAGCTTCTACATACCTTTCACGAACAAGAAGGGTGAGAGTGGGATCGTGGTACCATTTTGCCTACCCGCCGCAGCCATGGAGAGATTTATGATTCAGCTTGGCAACATGCTAAATCCTAATCAACCAACGAATGTTAAGACCTCCAAATTTATTGGATCCGCCCTGTGATCACCCAATCGCAGCAATTTCCAAATGAAATTAGCTAGACGAGCACGTGCATTACCGTATACCCTGGCCTACTTGCTGCTACTTCGCTTGTGATCATGAGTAATTATAATAATGAGACATTCTGCGATTGAACCATCAAACCAATGAAATTAAGCTTAATTTCCTATTTGTTTCATGTAAGTTCATACAATAAAAACACATGTAGTGTATGGAAATAAATCTCATGCTCAAAACTGTGCAAACCAAATAACCAAAATTAAAACCTCAACATCATGACTGTACGTAGCCTACAAATGAGCCTCCAGGCCGAGGCAACAAAAGTAATGGTCATATATAATAATACATCAACGCCCCAATGCTAGCACTAAATTCTTACCACATACCTCTCCTATCGGCTTTTCTATAAGGGTGTGAAGCACTTGTAATAACAATATTGTAGTAACAACGTTAATGCAAAAACTCAACCTGCAACTTCAAGCGACAATAGCAGCACAACAACAGAAATCGGGAGCATATATAAACACAACAGATTGTTATGAGGCAATTGTAATCAAAAGGAGAATTTTCAATAAATAGAAGCTCAACAAAACAAATTTTAATTCCTTGAACGAGTATCTTGGAGCTGACATGATAGAGTAAACACACACACACACATCAGTGGTCAGTAACTCCCTAGCATGTGCATCAGGAAAAATTTTAAGTATATAACACAGAACAAACAAAATAAAGAAAAATTATCCTACTATTTCTTTGTCAGCAATTGGTTCATGTCCTTGTATGCACTTCCAAACAGCAGGTCTATATTTTGCTTTGGCCGCTAGCACCCAAGAAGACCACCACCTAGGAAGACTTCCGCAAGTCATTAAATGAGGGCTCCATCTCTAAGATTTCCCGCGCTCTGAGGCGCCATTTGCAGAATCTCACTCAACGGGTTCTGTGATTGGTTCCCTTTGGTCAAGCAGGTTGACTTTCGAAGGCTGAGTGCTTGTAGGTAATGTTGTGATGAGTGATTCATAACTGAGCGGGTCTTTTGCAAAGAAGACGAATGTCGAGTGGACGAGTGTTGGATGACTAGGTATAAAATAACTAAGCGCCAGGAGATCGAATGCCGAGCCAAACCAATCGGAACTCATCAGTTGTCCTCCATTCCCGATTCGAGCGTAAGCTCAAAAGCATGGAATCTTTCTTATGAGGAGCCGTGGTTACTTTTCCATTCAATGCATGTCCATTTGCTTGTCATGCTTTCTGCTTGATTGTGATGGATGTGATCATCCCACTTGGTGGCTCTCACTTCTTAATGTCGAACAGCTGAGATAGGCCTCTTAAACACGCATGGTGGCAGAATATTGATCGTCTATACGTACACGTCGCACGATCAAGATGGACGGCCACTACTACAATAACAGTAAAAGATTACGCATAAAAAATCAAAAAGATCTCAGTTTTATAAAAAGCGTAATGAATTATTTTAGAAAGTCTTTTTAATCACACATTTTCAAAAAAAACCGTGATAATATAGTCTTTTTATCTCGGTATGTGATAAAAATGTGATCGTACTTAATATCTTTTCATCTCATTTTTCATGTGTAGGTGAGATTAAAAATATAAAAAACCCATTTATAAAAATTTAGATGCCAAACAAGGCCCTTGTTTTCAATTAATCTCATTTCTAATAAAAACCGAGATAAAAAACTTATCCCAAAAAATCCCCAAATCTCTCACGCCCTTTCCCTTCCCCTTCCCCTTCCCCTCCTCTCCTACCCACTAAAATAAATGCACCTTTAGTGACTACATTAAATTATGGTCACAGAAAGTTATATTATCAGTGATCAAATTTATTTTACTCACTAAAAATGAGTTATTTGTGACTACATTAGTTTTTGGTCACCGAAAAAATGGTGCGGGCGCCAAAATTTAGAGGGAACAAAAGGTAAATTATTGGTGACTACTTTTTGGTCTCGAATGCATACTTTTGAAGACCACTTAATTGTTAGTCACGAAAAGTAGTCTAATTGGCGCCCAAATTTCAAAAAATTTGGGCGCGCGGAGGAGCCACTACAACAAATTATTGGTGACTAATTTTTTGGTCTCGGATGCGATACCTTTGGAGACCACTTAATTGTTAGTCATGGAAAGTAGTCAAATTGGCCCCAAAATTTCAAAATTTGGGCACACGAGAGCCAAGAAATATGACCTTTAATAACATTATTTAACAGCACGCGGGAGCCACTAAAATTCAACTCAATAAATTAAATCAGTGTGTTCAGCCAAAAGAAAAAACCCTAACTAATGTTTCCTCTCTCAGACACATTCTCGTCGGAAGAGATGGCGGAGAAACATGAACAGTCAACGCTGGTGATCATTGACAACGAAGTTAAAAGAGGCGGAGCTGACAAGGAAGAGTTCTATGAGAAGATTGAAGCCCCTAAGTTCGTGGACTTCACTGCTCCAGATCCGTACCGACCCGACGATCGCTACTGGTTCTGCCTTCGAGTGGGTATGTGTAATTTCATTCTCAAATCGTATCTCATCACTGGATTTTCCATTATTCCATCTGTATCAGCTTGTACATTAATCAAATAGCGAGCACGTCGATGTATTTGGGATATCTGTATTGATTAGTACATTCCTAAGCGTCTCTAATTAGATCAACTACAAATTTTAGCATTTTCTATTGTGCTTTCTCTCTGATTTCTTTTGTAGTTCATTGTTTGCGATTCATACATTCAGGTTAGAATCCGTTCAATTCAAGTAATGATGCATGTGCGACTGTCCACCTCTGATCTCTCACTCTTAATATACACATGTGTGCTTTTGTGTGTGTGTGGTGTGACAGTAATTCACAAATTCAAATGACGTAGATAATTGCATTCAAGTGTATACAATGGAATTGTGATAATCGGAGTGGTTATTAATCCATTGCAACCAAGGGGGTGATTATGCATGTTAGGTGTTTGATGAAATGGCCAAATGAGTTTTGCTGTTAGTTACACCCTGGTAGTGCTTCGTCACCATGAAGTAGCTACATTGATGGCATATTTATTTTTCTGTGGACATTCATACAGGATTTTTTTTTTTTTTTTGTCTTTAGCTAATTTTCTATAGGTCATTGAATTTTTTCAGTTGTGCAAAAGTGGGACTCCAACCCAGACTTACGATATTTGCACATTGCATGTCAATTTACTGCAGCTTGCTATGCTTAGTGAGTATCCATCCCTCGAAACTGGAAAAAAATAGCACTAGTCTTATTTTTATTCTTATTAATGTTTGTGTTGTCATATAAATGGCAATGGCTAACAGAGTGGTAATGATGCAGGTATGATCCAGGTGTTGAGGAGTCTGTATCAAAATTGCCTGGAGAAGAACATGTTGATGATTTTTCTGCTATGGTTGATTTTTCTGATGTTGTTGAGCCTAGACTTTTTCTTCAAGTTGAAAGATATGATTTCTATGATGATGTACACATGTCATTTACATTTTTTTAGGTCTTGAGCGACATATGATTGTTGGGATTAATGGTGTCAATCTAGTGCTTGAGATTCTAGCTATCTATCCGTAATGATGTTTTTTATTCTTTTAAATGGGAGTTGAATATCTAGCTATCTCTACGTATTATGTTATGAATTTTTTGTTTAATATAAAAAAAAAAATCGGTGTTATCAATTACATGTGATTTTTTATGGTTTATTTTATCGGATAGGGGGTTTATTAATTTGGTTTGCCAAAAAAAAAAAAAATTGATATTGTAGATAGAGAATAATATACAATCACAATTTATAATTCAACCGTGATTATTGGTGCCCAACAATAATCACGGTTTTATACAATACCAAGATAGTAGATAGACTTTTTAATCACGGTTATTGTATTTTTAATCATGGTTTTATTATTGGACTGAGATTATTGCCCCACTTTAGATCACGGTTTTTAAGCGTGATGAAAACAGACGGACTTTTCATTACACCCAGATACACCACGGAATTGAAATCGAGATTAAAAGGTTAAGATCACGGTTATTCACCGTGATCGTTGGCTCTGTTTGTAGTAGTGATTGTAATTTCAGAAGTATGAGTTTTATTTTTGGTAAATTTATTATATGGGATTAATTATTTAACTTTATATTAGATATGATTCTATTATTTGTATTTCTTTTATTTATATGCATAAATTATTATTATTATTAATTAGCTAGTATTTAAGGACATTAGGTTAATAAATGGAGCAAATAAAACACTAAAGAGAGAATTTCCATATTCACACTAAATAAACAGAGCAAATAAATGATCTTACCAAGCAAAAGAAAACTATTTGGATTGAATGAAGCTCGTCAGCCAATAATATCCTTTCCGTATCTCTGCAAATAGAATGCAAAAATAAACCCTATGTCAATCAGTGACAATATACACTGATTATTGTGCTTTGCTCGACTAATTTGTCGCTTGTGCAAAGAATCACACTGATCAAAGAATATATGGAGACATGAATGAAACACATTTCTTTAAAAAAAAATTAACATGATCAATGATTAAAATCATTTCTTGGCCGTCAATCATGTGAATCATACGGTCATGATCAATGATTAAAATCACCATTATAGATAGTCGAGATCCGCGTGCTTGTGAAAAAAGAAATTACTTTGAAAAGATTTTTCAATTTTTGTACTGACTCAAGTAAACTCGAGCTCCCTTGCACTGAAATAGCTGAACGACTCAAAGCAATACAAGCCAACAACAATGTTATCATAGACCACTAGAAAATGTATAAATACAGGTTTGATTTTCCATACCAGATCTGAACTTTGTTAACACTTGAGCAACCTTCAATCCAGTTCTTGGCTGAATGATAATGATTCAGCAACATCAATGCTGCAGCTTAACACACATTGCTGAAGATGAGGGGGTGTAAGATGTTATTTGAAAACAGGCTATTGCTATGCCACAGTTTATTCAACAGCAATTTGCCCAGGTAACATTTCAACAGTAATAATATTTTGGCAACAATTTCACCCAGCCAGTAAGATTAGCCAGCCGAAAAATAACATTTGGGTTCCCTAACTTCCAAAAGTTGCGGTACGACTCCCACTTCAGGACCGTATCTGGTACAAACGTCTAATGAAATGATACAAATAAAAAACGGTATTATACAGTTACTTCTCTACAACATATTAGTCCCTTAAAGACTGTATAACGCGCATATATATCCTATAACGTGATCTAGACCATAATATGCTAAGATAAAAGGCGGAAAAATAATAATTCTATATAGCTGGAGGCATGACCTGGGTTCCTCTTTGCAGTCTGAAATTTCGGATACAATTCAAAATTTTGGACCTCAGAACTCAAACTCCAAAAGAATTACGGACCTTTCACTTCATTTTGTGTTTTCAATATGTAGTGGAAAATCGGTTTATTTTCTTCTCTTACGTTCCGGCTCACCCAATTGCAAGGACATGGAAATCTCTTCTTCGTTGGACCCATTTCTCACATTTCCTAATTTTTTTCATTTTCCTGCAGCAGCCCCATGGGCTTTTCAAGAGGTTAGTGTGTTCATAACTTCTAATTCTGTCCTATATATCTTTGAGCCCATTTGTCTCAAGTATTGTGTCCAAAATCCGGGCTGGGCTCAGACAAGGGCGCTGAAGCTAAACGAGATTCAATTGAAACATGGAATTAATGGTCAATTAACAAATCCTCCACCTATCTAGACAAGTAACAGCAGCAACTACTGTGGAGAAACTAAACAGCATTACTCTTTAACGTGATTTAGGATTCAATTGCTAGTGCTTGATTGGTATCCGCCAGCCACAAGCAAAATCTGCTAATCCTAGAATTTGAATGGATATCCAACGAGCTTTAAATGGACCATAAACGTCTATGAGATATCTCATTCCTAAGAGATATCTCATTTAGTTGTACGTTTTAGTGCTCAAGGCACAATCCTGCCTCTCATTTGGCGCAGCCTTACAAGGTGACGTAGAATTCAGAACATGAATCTATACATCTATACATCTCATTATCTACTCTTTGTGAAGTCTATACATCTCTCACTTTGAAGATAAAAATCCAGTGCATCTATAGATCAGTTTAGTGCTCTGGCCATTCTTGCTAACAATGAACTCAGTTACATATTTAGACAAATCCAGTGCAAAGACGGGAATAACATCAGGAGGTAGATTACAACGACAGAGATCGAACATGATAGGAAGATTGAAAGGCAAATATGGAGTAACGAATCGCAATCTGTAAATATTAGGGCAAGAGATACGTACAGTAGCTTCAAAATTAGGATGCTATTTTGCAATTTGTAGCGATTCTCTTCGATTCTACGACATGAGTTCTTCGATTCTTCGTTTCCAAATCTTCGATTCTTCAATACTGATGTTGTTAGGAGAGTTCGGCCAAATAGAGTGAGGTATGAGGCGTACTCGATAGAGAGGCGGGAGTTCTTCGACGAGAGGGAGGGCGGGAGTTCTTCGACGAGAGGAATGGTCTGCACGGCGGGAGTTCGATCGGTTCTGCACTTTTTCCACCGGAGGGGTTGATCGAGGAGATCTAGGCGGTGGAAAGGAAATAACTGAATAAAACTTCGTTATATACATAAAGAGGAGATGTAAGCACTTTTTCCTCACAGACAAGGAAAGTCAAATTTTTTTGGGTTATATTTTCTATCTTAGTTCCTATTAACAATGAGATTGAATAAAAACAAGGGCCTTGTTTGGCACCTCAATTTCTATAAATGAATTTTTATGTTTTCAATCTCGCTTATACACAAAAATCGAGATTAAAATATTATTAAGTACAATTACATTTTTATCACATACCGAGATAAAAGGATAATATTATCACGGATCTTTTGAAAATGCGTGATTAAAAAGATTTTCTAAAATAATTCGTCACGTTTTATAGAAAACTGAGATCTTTTTAACTTTTTATGCGTAATCTTTTACTATTATTGTAGTAGTGGTTAGAGTTTCACATTCAATAGTTATTCTAATATACGTGCTTTGCCATTCACTGAGCTTTCAGTTGACGAATTTATTCCACATCATTTTTCAGGTGAGTCAGGACGTTAGGGAAGGACTTTGACGGTATCGTGGGATTTATTTTATTAAGCCCCATAGGACATTACATTTAGTATTAGGATTTTATTTATTTGCTTCCGCATATTATTTTTGAACTCTTAGTAACCAGATTTTGTTATTTTATTTATTGTTTGGAGGTACATTTTTTTTTTATGGTTCGTGAGGTGGTTATGCCTCACAGTGGGTTTGGAACATTTGGTTGGAATTTTGTGAAATGAAAACGTGGTCTTTTGATAATCGATATTATTTAATAATTTAATTACTTTTACTATTTGGAGGCTGCATATTTCGAAAGTTGAGGTCTTGTGGTTCACGGCCGATCATATCCTCCTTTTTGGAGTGTGATAAAAGTGGTATCAGAGCTTAAGTTTTGACAAGATATTTTATTTGCATTCGATTATTGCATCATGTTCATTTAGTGGAGGTCTGAGTTGTCACGACCCATCCCATAAAGGTTAAGGCACGTGACCGGCCACGAGTGAAACTCGTAAGGCCCTTTAAAAATATACCAGTTTAGGGATTTTCTATCAACGTAACTGATATCAGAGTGCGAAAAATAAAATTAACTCCAGAGTTCAGTGTATAAAATAAAGTGCAACAATATAACCCTTATGGGCTTACAAACCATGACTACGGTCCAAATTCCCAACCGGTCAACCAAATACATTACAATCAAGATCAAACTACATCTAAACACGCTAAGTTTAGAGATTACAAAAGATACTTCAAGTCCAATACAACTTGTAGGATTCAAGCATAGTCAGCATCGTTAATTAAAACCTGCTGCATCAACAACTTCATTAGCACTAGGCTAGTGTGAGTCTAGATATGACAAGTCTACTAACTTTCTGTATTAAGATAACCCGTATTCTTGAAGTTCATTATAATTAAATTCCAACTTTATATGATATTCGAATCCAGCTTTTAGGCTTGCGCTGTAACCATGCACACTTATCAAGTAATCATGTTATGTGACGTATGAATCAGCTTTTAGGCTTACGCTGTAACCATGTATGGTAACGTTATACGATCTACGGCCCACCAGTAAATTAGGGAGCGACCCCAAATATAAGCCGGCGTGATATCACCCGTTGGATTACCTGGTTAATAATCCCCACCCTTATTACTTCACCTCATCGCTAGAATCTTCATCTGCCCCCTAGCGGCCGGGGCGCCGTATTGATCTCATGTCATGATATTTTCATGTTTACACGATGTCATGATTATTTTTAATGTCTTAACATATCATGCTTAGTCTACTATCAATTCAGTGACATAGATGTACATGCATCAAAGTAAAGAGAGTCATTCATTTTTATTGCAGAATGTAAGTAAGCAAGTCATATATAAGACTCACCTGAAATTAGTCCGTAATCCCTCTATATTAACTCGGCCCGATGATCTCCGATTTCCGGATCTATCACGATAAGTAAAAGGTACTTATTGCCAATAACTTTTAAAAGAATATACTAACTTAGTGACTTGAATCACATAATCGTTTGGACTCCTCAATACGTAAAGGTACGAAGTGTAATTTGGGTTCTAAGGCAAGGTGGTCAATTTACCCATGTAACAATTGGCCTCGAGAGCTTTCTCGGCATTCGTGTCAATTTTATTATTTGGTCCTTAGGCTCGTTTGTATATTCTAAGGCTCGGATGACTCACGTTCGATCGGTTTGATCGCCGGTTACTTAGACCGTAAAAGGGTATTTTCGTAATTTTACCATCGGCCGTCTAAAAATATAACCGAGGTCGGACCCACATTATTTTCAGTCCTTATTCATATTCAAAGTCTAATTTCATGGTCGGTCCGTTCGTGTGGTGATTTTAGTGTCGGTAGGCCAAAAGTAAGTAAGAGTGGCGTTTTGGTAATTATACTCTTCGGTCTCCGAAACCCGGGACCGAGACTTGTCTCGTACTTTATTTAACTCTAATTTTATCATGGTAAGGTCAATTTCGTGATTCGGCTAACGGGTGTGGCGATTTAAGTGGGTGCGCGAGTGGGGTTTCTAGAGAGAGAAAATCCCAGAAATAGGCTGATTTTCGTGGTGTGTTTGAGGTCGGTTTCTACGAGTTACGTAAGTATCGAGGACGATCCAATCTGTCCGGGTTAAAGACTTGATGTTTTTCTACAACTTTCGTGTTTTAAGAAACTCATTTTGACCACCCGAACATCAAGATCCAAGGGCTCGAAGTTAACAAAAAATCTGGGAAGAATCTGGAAAACAGTGTTCAACAGCGCGCGAGTCATTTTCGTGGCATGATTTTAACGCGTTCTAAATGTCATAGAGAAAATCCGTTCTTTCTATGTTTAAGATAAAGTGTTCGTCTCAAACTTTCGTCTTTTACAAAACATGATTCGAGTAATAAAACATCAAGATCTAAGTCTCCGAAGTTGGTCAAAAATCAGCGAAAAACTGGGAAATCCGGAAAAAAAAAAACAGTTTTCCGAGTGACTTTCGTAGCTTGATTTCTACGGGTTCTAATGGTCCGAAGGTCGATCCAATTCATCTATTTCGAAGACTAAGTGTCCTATTACGAGTTCTAACAATGAAATTTAGATTAAACCATATAAAACATGAAGATTTAAGGCCTTGAATATAAGAAAAAGTATGCATTTAATAAAAGTGTTTTACCTCCTTTTTGCCGGAAAGCTTGGTGGACGAAAATGGTGGCTCGGGCTACGAATACGGTGATCTAGGAGGGACTCCGGCGTGTCTTAGTGCACGTGGTAATGTAGAGGTGGTGGTGTAGCGGTAAAAAGCGGCGATGTATAAAAAAAATCTAACTTAAGAAGTGGAGGTAGAAGGGGGTTTTGAGAGGAGGTGTGTGTGTGAGAGTTAAGAGGGAGAGGGAGAGGGAGAGGGCTGATTCTGCCGTGAGGGAGGGGAGAGAGATTTTCCAACCAATTTCTCAACCTTTCCAAACATATATATGCATTAATTGGAAAGAAAATAATAAATAGGTTAGGCTAGGTTTAATTAATAAACTAGGGAACATACCCCTTATTTTAAGGGAAAAGAAGGATTTTGATTTGAATATGATGGATTTATATCGGTCAAGGGCTTGGTTGCGCCCGCGAGTGCAAAATACTGCACGATCCCGAAAAACTGTTCTGGTACTGATTTTTCGAAAAATATGAAAATAGACCGGGTGACTTAGAAAATTACGAGGATCGTCATAGCGTGCTCGGATTTCTCATACGAGTATTCCTTGGTAGGCCGACATCTCCAAACGTCTTAAAATTTAACGTTTTAAAGAGCGTAGGTTCCGAAATCAATTTTTTTTTCAAATCAAATAATTAAATCACATAATAATTATAATTATTCGCGCTATTATTAAATTTAAATAATTAAAATGGGTCGGGGTATTACATCTGAGTCCCCAGAGTCCTTTAGGCATTTGTTAGTAGATTTGTTGTATTGGTATCCACGTAGTATTGGAGAGACCTCGATATTGATTTGAGAAGGTACTATAATATGGTAAATTATTTTAAGTATGTTAGCATAATGACACGTGTATCAGTATCTTAGTGATAAAATTTAGTTAGGTTGCGATGTTATCGAACCTTGGGAAAAAAAATAGTATTGATCTTAGGCTAATTATAGAAGTTGGGTCTTGTTTATTTGAGTGAATATATGCTTAGATAGCCTTATTTTGGGAATTTCTTCGGATCATGGGCTAGCTAATATTTATTTAGAGATGGATAGGAGTACATATATTTGATAGGATTCACACATTCGAGAAATTATGTGACATGAGTAGTTATATAGTTGAATGGAAAATTTTGTTGTGAGTATGTCGATTTGACTTTTAAAAAAAAATTTGTTAGCAAGGGTATATATTTCGGTTTTTATCAGGGTGTGGAGTGTTTGGGTGGTAACGACATTCTATGGTTGCGATAGGATGGGAATGCAGGACTTGTTGTGGGTTTATAGAAATGGATTATCAGAATGTGTTTTGAGAAATTGCAATAAAATGAAGGCATGGAGCTTATTAGTTGTAATTTTGAATTAGAATCAGTATCTTGTGGTTGTGGGAGTTTTCATATGTAGAAGATTGTGTGGGGGTTAACTTATGAGATAAATTTATAACGTGACACTGAGGTGAATATGGACTATCGTCAATCTTGATCATTCGTGGTTTTGGGAACTTCTACTTCTTGGGATAAATTAGACATACGGCTGTGTAGTGATCATGGAGAGAAGTTCATGTGGGAAAAAAAAAATCTATGGAGTTATATTTTTAGTTTAGTGCATGAGATTTATGGATGAATTAAAGATTTTGGAAGCGGTGGTGTGTGTGGCTATTTATGAAAAATGTTATTTGCGGGTTAGAAATTTTGATTCCTTAGTTTTTATGACCCTATTGAAGTTTTGGTGATTGATAAGGTTTTAGATATTTATACAATGGTCTGTGATATTTTTATTTCTTTGAGTGCTTGGTTAAATAGAATCAGATTTGTAATTGGAATTTGATAAGGTATATTCTTTTAGTAGTATCATTGGTATCTATGGAGCTTAAGATTGAGATTGTTGGTATTAAGTAGACTGATTTCAAAATTATGGACTTACTGTTTTTTGTATAATGTTGGATGGAGAACTTGGTGGAGGCTGACTCGATATCTTTGGTTCATATGTGGAGTATCATTGTTTACACTAGACATGATCTATTGTACTATAGGATTTGTGCTACTATATATATAATCTTTGTAAGCCTATGGAGTTGATAGCAGATTTGGATTGTGAGATATTACTAGTTAACTATTGAGGTTCCTAGAGCTTGGCTTAAATAGTTTGGGCTAGAATTATTTTGGATCCTTTTCAGGACTATGCTAACTTTGAATTTGATGGATGAGATTGATAGATTATCTTCGTTTTCAATTTTGAGTTAGTCATTTTTAGATGAACTTGGAATATTATTCAAAAGAAATTTTTACAGATACGCTAGTTATTTTATTGCGGTGGATGCTAGCAAAATGTTATAAAGATTTTCACTCGGAATGACTTGGATGTATTTCAAGAAGTTGACTATCTTGGTATTGGATATGAAAGAGAAATTATATATGGTAGTTAGAAATTGGGTATTCAACCTTGGCATGACAAGATAAAATTTAGACTTTGTTTTTTTAGTGTTGATAGATCTTTGTAGCTATACCTATTAGGGATTGATGGATGTATGAATTCTATGAATTTGGTGTTTGTCTTGTTTAGCAATTCTATGACTTTGTCTTGATAGATCTTTGGTGTTTGTCTTGTTTAGCAATTCTTGTATGTAGAGTACGTCGCATTGGAATGTGGATAATGCCATTTTTATATATTATGAGGTAGTTTAGTGGAACATATAGAGTGTGGACTTCCTTGAGCAGTTTAGTATGGTTAATTGATAGTTAGCTAAATATTTAGTTTAATAGGATATTTTGAATTTCTTAGAGGGCTTGATACATTGCTTATGGTTATCTTGGTCAATGTGTTGTTCAATGACGATTGTGGTCTATTAGAAGCTAGATTAGATGCATTTGAATGTACTATTGTTGGATGCATTGACGAAATGAGTGGTCCGAGTCATGGTTAGTTGATGATTATGGATATTAATTGATATGTTCAATGTTTTTGGAAATAGTGATTCCCTTTGAAATCTTGACGATGGTAAAATTTGTGAGATCTCAACTTGGGTGTAATGGAGTTCTTTATATATACTAGATTTTTATTATAGTGATGCTAGAATTTTAGTTACAAACTTTTCGTAAATGGGAATTGTGAATTGGAGTTTTAGGAAACTATCCCAAAAAAAAAAAAGGAATTATTTTTTAAGAGCTCGCCAGCGTAACCTCGTATGTTTTCACTTTATATATTTCAAAGCATATATATATATTAAAAAAAATACTTCAGCGACATGTAGATTGTACTATTTTGTTTATCTTTAAATTATTAGTTCGGTTTATCTATGTACTTGGGTTTCAAAAAAAAAAAATTATAGGTCAATTTGGTAAATATTGTATTATATTCCTATAGTAATTTCGAAAATGAAATTTATTTTAAGGGGGGAAGGATGTGACACCTCATTTTTTTTGTCCAATAGTTCAAATGTCTATTTATTAATTGGAATTTTATGAGTTAGGATCTGATTAAATCTTTTATGTATATTGTTCCATTTATGGCATGACTGTAATTTCAGAAGTATGAGTTTTATTTTTGGTAAATTTGTTATATGGGATTAATTATTTAACTTTATATTAGATATGATTCTATTATTTGTATTTCTTTTATTTATATGCATAAATTATTATTATTATTAATTAGCTAGTATTTAAGGACATTAGGTTAGAGTTTCACATTCAATAGTTAGGGAGAGTTTCTTTCTCCTTCTCAACATTAGAGAGAGAGCAGCTGCAACAAAGTGTTGAGGCCTACTGGTTTAGGGTAAGTCTTGTTCTTGTTCTTTATTTTACTATCTTGTTTCCTTCTTTTCAATTCTTTCGCGTTAATTATTAGTATAATTAGGTATGCTCTTTAATATTTGGATTTATAGGCTGTTATAGGCAAAGTTGTAAATCCCGTCCCGTACCGGCCGGTATGTCCCATACCGCCCTCGTAACGGTACCGGACCACCGGAGTACCATTCCGGCAAGTGTTCCAGCCTGGTCCTGGCTGTTCCGGCCTGTTCCAAGCAATACCGACCAGTACCGTACCGTACCGTTCTGTATTTTAAAAAATTTAAAAAAATCCATTAATATGTTTTTTGGATAATTTGACATAATTTGATACTAAAATCATCCTTTTTTATGTTTTGTGATTTATTTTTAAATTGTAATGCTTTATTTTTATGTTTAGTATGATTTTTTGTTAAAAGATATTATTTAAAAAATATATATTAATTTTAGCGATAAATCCGAAACAATACACCGGTACGTCCACTGGTACGAGATTGACAACTTTGGTTATAGGTCAGTGGAGAATCGGAAGGATTGGTGGGTTTCTTTGGTTTTGCATAATTGGTGTTAAGAATGCTTGATGTTTTATAGTATAAGAACTAATTTTCATGGAAGTTTGGTGGTGGTCCTGTTGAGGTAGGTTGTGTCACGATATACTATGGTTAAGTTGTTTGTTTTCTAATAGCTTATTTATATGGTAAATAGCAGGAGCTTAGTGGATGAATCCTAATGCTTTGAAGTGAGGGATGAGTTTTGATTGGTAATTATTGTTCTAGTCATTTGGACTCGGGTTGTATAGGAAACTTGTGTAATTATATGTGATTATTTTGTTGTCCAGGTTAGGCTCGTTTTGGCACAATTGAATTGCATTATCTTGGACTCAGGTGAGTGATTAAGTATGTTACGTACTTTTGAAATTTATCCGTACGTTTGAAAATATTCTTTTAAAAATTATATTTATTTCTTATGAATTGGAAAGCATATTTGGTGTTTGGTTGTTCAAAGGCATATGGTTAATATTCGATGAATCGTTTTAATTCTCTCAATGGTCTTTTTTGTGAAGGCATATGGAGGTTACCGCCTTTATACTCTTTAGTGTTGTTCAACCCAATATGACGGCATTGGCTGAGAGGCAATTTACCACTAAAAACCTCACCATCTTCATCGTTTGCCTCAAAGAGGTGGAAATGGTGACGGACAACTCTATTGCATCGAGCGACTACACTCTTTCTATAGAGAAACCGACCAGTGGGATCAAACTGGGTGATCTGGTCCGATTGGATGCCCATTTGGATGAAATCTCTTAAAAATAGGATGTTCATCGAACTGCCATTGTCAATTAGAGCCTGATTGGTTTCATGGTTTCCAGTGATTGTTGTAATCACTAGGGGGTCAGCGTGTGGCTGCTAAACCCCCTTCGTGTCTTCCTTCAAAAAATTGATGGGTTGTTCTGCCACTTTTATTTCTTTCATCAGTCGGCCCACTACCATTATATCTAAATCAGCCTCGATCTGAATCACCTTCTTCTAGCAAATCTTTCTAAAGTCATCCTTATCTCCCCAATCGGATGAACTGGCTCAATTGTTGGTTCCCTTGGTCTGTCTTTTTTGTGCTCCCTGGACCTCTTTTTTCATCATGATTTTGCCGATCTATAACAAATCATGCTAACCTTTCCCTTGAGATCTATCTCTTTGATCTATCTCATCAGATCAAAGTATTTAGCCATGTCATAATCGTAATCCTGGTAGAACTGACAGTACTTGCTCTCATCTATCTCTTGTTGGGTCTGACCTCATCCTTTTCAGTCACCGTACCTCCAGGTCATTGGCTATTTGCATGAAAACTTGCTCCACTAGGATGGTAAGTGGAGTAAACCTCTTAACTTAATCAATCCTCCTCCATTTGTCCCCTTTGGTTGGGGTTCTCTTTTTCCCTTTGTTGCCCGACTAACTCTAGTTCAGGCCTTTCCTGCTGGTTTTTTCTGTTCGGCCCCTTTCTAGCCATCATTGCATCCTTTGGACTCATATATTGCTGAGCTTTAACGATAAGATCAACCATGCTAGAGGGTGGTCGCTCAAGTAGGTGATAAAAGAACTATGTTGGCTACAATCCCCTCATACAAGTTATGAGGGTTATTTTACCATCCACTTCATTAATCATCAAGGCTTCATCGTTGAAGCGGTTGAGGTCAACGAGTCCTCTATTTTCTGTTCGATATTTAGGAGATAAGTAATCGGTCAGCGAGGGTGACAACCACTGTAAATGTGGTCGATGAATAAATTATTGAACTACTCGAAGTTGTCCATGGTTCTTAACTTCAACTTCCCAAATCAAACCCTAGTCGAGCCTTTAAGAGTAGTGGAGAAGGCTCGACACATGATCTTATCATGGATAACATGCAACATCATACAAGCGTTGTACATCTCTAAGTGATCCAAGGGGTCACTCAAGTTGTTGAAAAGATCTACTCGGACTATTCTGAACTTTGGAGGGAGAAGTCTCGCCATCACCATCTCCAAAAATGGCAACCTGGATTTGTGCACTTGCCTGTCACTTGTCCCCCCCCCCCCCCCCCCCCCCTCTTCTTCTTTCTTCCATTTACTTCATTATTACGGATTTTATAAATCTATGGCTCCTAGTCACTGAGTCCTTTGTGTTAACATGCCCTTTCAGCCTCCTACAGTTTTCACATCTTCGTCCTGCCATGTGACTATTAATCTCCTCCTCCCTATTTTTTAGTTTCCCTTAGACTTCAGCCTTGTTAGAGATCGATTTCAAGACTCGGTGATGAACGCATACAACTTATACAACAACAAAAATATGAAACCTACTAGGCAGAATTAAGGTGCATACCTTTGAGACCTCTCTGATCTAATCTCAACAATCTTCACAATTTGATCCTAGTTGAACTTTGTTCTCGGTTGGAATAATTTTGCTCGATTGACCTTGAGATCTTCTACTGTAATCCTATTGCACCTTGATCACGAACTAAGTGTGGGCTCAAAACCGTGATCTCGTTGTCCTCACAGAACCTCTCTCAATATTTCGAGTATTAAGTTGTATCTGACTTAAAAGGCATACCAGTATATTTGTAGGCAACGATGGAGACCCCCAGGAGAAGTATGGGTTGGACTTCCTATATAATTAGGAAATTCTAATCCAACCCAGATTAATTTCGCATTATATAAATTATAATTCATATCATTGCATAATTATAATTGCATTCCCTTCCTATATCTCAAAATTATATTTCAAGCTCCATGTTACTAAATGCTTATTTATCTCCACACGTTAAGATTACAGATACCCGTTAATTAAAATAAATTATTGACAGTTTATTTAATCAACATATATAAAATTTATTGAGACTTTCTACTTAACTTATTCGTTATGTTGAATACTAGTATTTACTTATAGTGTTTGACATAATTAAAACTTATAAGGTTTCTCGAGAGGATATCATCAATTCCTATAAAGGGACATGGATTCTATTAATAATTAATAACTGTTATACACTTAATATTGTGACCCAACTCATCAAGACTATTGGCCCAGAAGGCCTCACTCTATAATGAATCAAAGTCAATAATATTAAATATACACATCCATTAATTATTTTTGGATTAAGAGCACAAGCAATGATAATAACCATGAGGTACAAATTGTATTATATTGTTAGTGTAAATACAATTATTTCAAAGTGATCTTGTTCAATACACACAAAATGTATTAACATAGTAAGTTAAAATTATATCATTTTTCATAGGCAAGACATACATACTGAAATACTGTATTACAGTCCTACTGATAGTGTGTCTAATTCTGCCTAAAACTATGAACTAAAGACTTATATTCTACAAAAACTGATAATTTGATCCTATGTAAGTCAAACTCTACACACTAGATTATCTACTATATGGAATAAGAGACACACATTCACAATATGATATGATATAATGCAAACATTACCTATAAAGATTCTCATCAAGAAAATGAATAACTATTTAAATAATTCAAAATAAATATTAATCAATTACATAAAGTTATGATTTTTAGTATAAAATCCTAACAAGTCTGTCATTGGGGTCAACCACTGGTTGGTTTGTCTGCTGGACGTATAGTGGCGGTAGCTGCCGAAGCATGGTTTCATTCCATTCCATCAGAATAATTATCAATTGTGTTAAATTTTGTACATTCGTCTCCAAGGGTTGGGGTTTTGAAAAGTCCATTTCTCTCAACAATTTCCTTAAGTTAATAAAGTAGTCACTATTGTTTTACTGGTTAATTCAATTGAATTTGTTTCTTAATAGGACAAGGTTAAGCTTGTTTCCATGTACGACATGCCGAAAATGTGATGGACGAGTATTGAATGCCTAAACATATAAAATAACAGAGCATCAAAAAATCAAGTAGCGAACCGAACCAACCTAAACTCATCTTTAGTTATGGTGCATTTTTTAGAAAAGTTAAAATTCAATGCATCTGCAATTAAAACTTCTCTTCCTATGATATTGTGATTTCTCCATATGAGGATGCTCTCACGTTATTATTTTATATTCCCTACCCCCGTAGGAGAATTCTCTTTTGACTTAAAATCTCACATCTCCCCAAACACGCGGTCACTAAAAGCAAGGCAAACCTGGATATGGAAAAAAAGTGGCCACGTGTTTTCATGAGACTTGATAATGGGACACCGCCCAATCTACTTGTAGCGGGAGGAGTAAAAATACGCGAGAGAGAGAGAGAGAGTGTGAAAAACAGGAGAAAAATCTCCTCCGTGGAATGTGTTAGATCAGACGCGCTGATCAATAAATCTCCTCCGTGGAATGTGTTAGATCGGCTCAATCTCTCTCTCTCTCTCTCTCTCGGGTGCACATTTGTAGGGAGGAGTCGTCTACTACTCCACTCCCTTCTCTAGCTGACTTCTGTATCCAAATTAACGATGGCGACTTCTCTACTGCCCGTAGGGAGGGCACCCCAGCTTCGCGCTTTTCGAGCTTCCATCAGTAGTATCAGCCACTGCTCTGAGAGGGTGCCTTTCCATCTGTACCCGCAACTCCGCACTATCAGCAATTTGAACTTATCGTTCGTCGGCCCCTACTCAGTCTCATATCTCCATCACCGACTCAAATCCATTCATGCTCTCGACTCGGAGGCGGGGGGCGTCCCCACTGACTACCCCCTTCACCACGACCAGGTAATTAGCATATCCCGCCCTACCCTGTCTTCAAAAAATGTAAACACGATACCAAAGAAGATGGTACCCTACTTGTTATATCTGATGTATTGGCAGTTTTTGTTCTGTTTTTCGTTCCATTCCGCCATGTGAAGTTCGAGAGCAACACAAGGAAGAGCTTGGAGCAATGGGATTCGTTGACGGCGAAGTTCGCGGGAGCTTCAAATATACCATTTTTGGTGCTTCAACTGCCCCAGATCCTACTCAATGCTCGTAACCTTTTGGCCGGAAATAAGACTGCACTATTGGCTGTTCCATGGCTGGTAGGTACCTCAACAAATCAGTATTTATTTTATTATTGCGAATGCCTTCCCAATTTGTGAACCCTAAGGAAAAGAATGCATTACAGGGAATGTTCACTGGATTGCTCGGGAATCTTTCTTTGCTGTCGTACTTTGCGAAGAAGAGGGAGACGGAGGCGGTGGTGGTGCAGACTCTAGGAGTGATATCCATATTTGCAGTCATCTCCCAACTGGCCATGGCCGAAGCTATGCCTCTCCCTCATTTTATTCTCACTTCTATCGTGGTTGCCTCTGGTCTGGTTTTAAATTTCATGTATTACTTTGACTTGCTCAGCGCTGGAATCTGGCGCTTTTGGGAAGATTTCGTTACTGTTGCCGGGCTCTCTGTTCTTCCCCAGGTAACATCTCCGAATCTTCTTTCTCCTGGAGTCCATCCGTTTTATTATTTGCTTGTCTTCCCTTATTGTGGCCTTCTTTCTACAATTGACTGGAATACAGGTCATGTGGTCGACGTTTGTTCCATATATTCCAGACACTATTTTGCCAGGGGCAGTGGCTTTTGTCATAGCTGTGGTGGGAGTTGTAATGGTAAGGCTGAGTTCATCTGTGTCTTTCAACTATTTGTGGTGTTCTGCAGTCAGTCATGTTGATTTATTCAGCTCTATTGAATCCAGTGTATGAGAAAAGGTTTAAGGCATTGATATCTGCTTTCTGATGTATGATATATCGGCAAACTTCCGATTCGGTTGAATAAACACCACAAGACAAGTCAAAGGAATAGGTGGTAACTTTTATGAGACGAAAGAACTTTCCTTTCATAGTTGAGTCTAGCATTCCCTCTCTAGTCCCACAATGAATCCTGATCTTTCTTGAAAGCACTTCCAGCAGGGTTGACGGCCGTGTGGCCCTCATTCAGCTGGAAGTGGGAAATCCCGACACGACCGATGACTTAGTCTCCTTCTCCGCTTAGACTTTTGCTCCATAATCCAGATTGTTGCTCCATCAAACTTTGTAGCAAGTGTCAACCAGAATAATTGACTGCTTGATTCTAATTCTAGCATCCCCTTTCTAGCTGTTGAAAGAATTTCATACCCTTTCTAGCTGTTGAAAGAGTTTATGAAAGATTGAGTATATTCTTCCCTTAGGAGGAGGCACATTATATAGGACAGTTACAGAATCAAAAAAGAAATACAAATTTATGTACAAATCAATTACAAATCAACCATGATTCTATGTTTGTAAAAGGCTTCTAACTGAATCCCTAATTATATGCCTTCCATGTTAAACCGTCAATACTCCCCCTCAAGCTGGAGAGTTTATATCATGAACACCCAGCTTGAGATAAATAGAATCAACGGTGACTTTAGGAAGAGTTTTGGTGAAGATATCCGCAAGTTGAGAACCTAAAGGAACAAAAGGAGTAGTAATCTCCTTAGATTCTACTTTCAATCGAACAAAATGACAATCAACCTCAATATGTTCTGTTCGCTCATGGAAAACTGGATTATTGGCTATATGAATAGTAGCCTAATTATCGCAATAGAGCGGAGTCGAACCTTGAACCAGAAATCTAAATTCTTGAATGGGTGTGCGCAATCATGTCAACTCACAAGTGGTATGAGCCATTACTCGATACTATGCTTCAGCACTCGAATGTGCTGCAATTGATTATTTCTTACTCTTCCATGTCATAAAAGTACAGTAGCTGGCAATGAAACAACAGTCTACTGGGGACCTTGCTTAGTCAACATCGGTGTATCCTTCAGTTCGAAGGTGTTCAAAAGATTTATACAGGAGCATTTTTTAGATACTTTAAGTTACAAACAAATGCTTCTATGTGAGGAACTCGAGGACGAGTCATAAATTGACTCACAATACTGACTTCATAAGAAATATCTGGCTGAGTAATGGTAAAATAAATGAATTACCCACTAGTTTTCGATACATTTCAGGATCGTTAATCAACTCACCATTATCAAGCATCAATTTGAGATTGGTTTCCATAGGAGAGGCCACAGGTTTAGAACCAAGGTACTTTGTATCTTTCAAGAGATCAAGAGTGTACTTCCTCTAGGATAGACTGATACCTATTCTAGATTGAACAACTTCAATTCCGAGGAAATACCAGAGCTTACCCAGATCTTTAGTGAGGAAAATAGAACAAAGGTGACGGATCAAAATCTGGATTCCATGATTATCACTCCCAGTAATGACAATATTATCTACATATACAACCAGAATCACAATGCCTTTGTTGATGCGCTTAAAGATTACCGAGTGGTCAACCTGACTACAAGTCATGCCATGAGAAATAACTAAATTACTAAATTTATCGAACCAGGCTCGAGGAGACTATTTAAGTCTGTAAAGAGAAAAATCCACTCTCTTTAGAGAGGAGCGGGACGTTTATTTATAATAAAATGAACAAGATTAGGGTTAACCTAATGGGCTCTAGTTACCGAGGCCCATTAGGGTTAACCTACACATGTAACCTAATACATAATATCTAACACCCTCCCTCAAACTGGAGTATATACATCAATCATACCCAGTTTGTTACATATATATGAAACCCAATTCCGAACTAGTGGTTTAGTGAAGATATCCGCCAATTGTGATTGGTCCCATCACAATAATCACATTTACGCATTCCACTAGATCCACCATGATTTCCAGACTGTCCACCAGATCCACCATGATTTCCAACCGGTACCTTTCCACTTTGTGGGGATCCGAGTCCTCGCCCAACACTAGTATGAGGAATAGCAGCTAAAGCAGAACGCTCAGAAGTAGGTGGAGCCAGCATGGCACTTCGCCTACTCTCCTCCTGCTAAACAATGGCATATGCATCCGCCAGGGAAGGAAATGGAACACGGCCCAATACCTGCACTCTAATCTGATCATATTCCCGATCAAGACCAGCCAGGAAGTCATAAACACGCTCTTTATCAATCTGTTGAAGCCACTTAGCAGCATCAGCTTCACACGCAGCTTGAAACCCCTGATAAAAATCAAATTCCTGCCATGCTCCACACAACTCAGCATAATATGTGACAACTGGGCGATTATTTTGCTCCATAGAACGAAGCCTCTTTCTCAGTTCAAAACACTGAGCATCATTACCCTGCTGAGGCCTGAGAGTACATATCAGAAACAGTTGTCCAAACCTTGTATGGATTCTCAAGTAACAGAAAAGGATTACGGATATCAGGTGTCATAGAATTGAACAACCATGTCATAACCAGGGATCGCTGAGCCTTAAACCTTTTAAGTTCCAATGCATCTGTAGGTGGGTTAACAGGACCCTCAATAAACTCTGACAGTCCTTTGGACTCAATTGCCAATGTAAAAGATCGTGACCAAAGCATATAATTTGTTCCATCCAATTTAATTGGACAAATATCCACAGGAGCACTATCCAATGCCTTACTAAATTGGCCAGAAGTGTACGGTGTACCTGATGCTTCATTCAGCCCTGATTTCTGCTCATCAACTTTTTCCTCAGACATAATTCCAACAGGATAATCCGCGTGACCAAAACCCGAGTGAACTCGACCAAAATAAACCTAGAGAACTCGACCAAGGATCAGGCGTGACCAAAACCCGAGTGCGAGTGACGCCGATCGAACAAACGACGGCGAAGGGGAGCGGCTGCGACGGTGCGGAAGACCAGGCGGCGTCGGAAAAGAGGGGACGGCGACGGCAATGGAAGGCCAGTCGGCGTCGGAAAAGAGAGGGGACGGCGACGGCAATGGAAGGCCAGTCGGAGAAGTCACGTCGACGGGTAAACCCTGGTCGACACTGTGCTGTACCGTCGGAGAAGTCTCAGACGACGGTAGCGGAAGAGGCTGACGATGGAAAGGGTCGGCGGTGAACAACGAAGAGGCCGACGGTGGTGGAAGAGATATACGGCAGCGGTAAGGTTGTTAACGCTCTGATACCATGTAAACATAAACGTTGTTTTGGGAAAACCCCCTTAGGGCTAATCCATTATCACGATGAATATATATACAGAGCCTGATACCCTAATTACATATTGACCCTAACTATCAATCTAATTATACATTAAGGAAGTAATTAAATAAACATTACACTAATACAATATTACACGCTAACAAATAGTATGATCAAATTGGGTGCGGATCTCAAAAAAGAAAGAAGTCCAAACAGAGAAGATTTTGGAGCGAGCTCTCAAGAGATAAATGTGAGTAAAGCGAGAGTAGTCATCCATAAATGTCATAAAATATCAGTAGCCTAAGGGTGTAGGAACGGGGCACGGCCCCCACACATCAGTATGGACAAGAGCAAAAGGAATAGAACTTCATTACAAATAGGATAAGACACACGGTGGTGTTTGGCTAAATGACATGACTCACAAGATAAATGAGAAAGAGAATTAAATTCAGGACATAAAGACTGTAAACTAGCTAAAGAGGGATGACCCAAACGACAATGAGCATCATAGGCAGAGGAAGTAAGCCCGGCACAAGCAACCGGTTGATCAAGCACATAAAGGCCCCCCGTAACACTGTCTTTACTGATAGTCTAGTCACCGGATCCTGAAAAATGCAATGATCAGAAAAAAACGTTACTGAGCAGTTTAAATATTTAGTAACGCGACTAATAAAAAGTAGATTAAAAGGGGATCCAAGGGTATGTAACACATGTTGTAAGGTCAACGAGGGAGTGGGTGTAGCAATGCCACATCCTTAAATATCAGGAGAAGAACCATTGGCCACTGTAACCTGTCCAGTCCCAGTAAGAGGAGAATACTCAGAAAGAGTACCTGTAGTCCCGGTCATATTATCTGAAGCACCAGCGTCAATAACCCAAGTGAGCGGAGTAACCATGCAGACGGTGGAGTTACATGTAATAAATGTACTAACAGCAGGAGAAGGGAGCATAGGGGACTGAGTGTAACGGTCATACTCAGCATCAGACATATGGACCACGTGACCCGCGAAAGAGAAAGCAAGTGCAGTAGCAATATGAGCCATAGAAGATGGCTTAGAGCTCAACTGGGGACAATTGGGACGAATGTGGCCAACAACACCACAATGATGACAGGTGCGAGTCTCCGGAGATCCAGTACGACCACCTGTATGCTCGCTTCGGCCCCGGCGGCCGCCACGGGTCCCACCTAGGGAAGAAAAACAAACAACCCTATCAGCGGAATCAGGGGGTAGAGGGCGAGCATCAGAGTGACTCACCGAGTGACTCACACGACGAAAGGCCTCCGGGAGGGATGGAATATCAGCCCCAGCAAGGATCTGTGATCGGGCAGCCTCACAGTCACCACCACCAAAACTGGCTAAGTAGAGTAGCACCATAATCTAATCGCATTGACGGCGAAATACTATGGGTTCGGAAGTAAATGGGAGCAAACGGTCAAACTCATTAGGAAGAGTGTTGAACCCAGCATAGTGCTCATGAAAAGTTTTTTCCTTACGCGTGAGTTGGAAGAACCCCTTCATTACATCAAATAGACAGGACGGATCATTAGCAGTGGAGTAGGTATTGGATAAGGATTGCCAAATCTCCCTTACAGTATCGGCATTGGCAACCAACACCTCAACAGATTCATCCATGGAGTTCAGCAATAAAGTAATGGTCGGGCATCATCCCGAAGCCAGGAACGGTACTGAGGTGAAGTCTCGGGCGGAGCACTGTCGGTCAGATGGGAATCAAGATCCATACCCTAAAGAGACTTTAGGACCTTCTTTCACCATAACACATAAGTGGACGAGCCAGTCAGCTTGATTTCCACCAAACGAGTGGATGAAGAGAAGATTTGAGGCCAGGTGGGCTTGCAAGCCACCACAGGCTAAGCAGACGGGGCAGGTGGTGATGGTGGCGAAGAATCAGTAGTTGACATGACTACGATAATAGAGAATATAGGACCACCCCGCTTTCGACAACTATATCCGCCCAACGGAACACCAGATCAGAACATTCATCTACCAAAACTGAATAACCAAGGAGTAGCAGCAATGTTGATCAAGGAGGCATGATGCGGACGAGGGAACACACCAAACTTGGACAGATCAGTCCACCGCCCTACAGAGACAGAGGAGAGTAGCAGCAAGGAAGGCAGTAGCAGATCTGGGGAGGTGTGGAGGTGATGGTGGCGGACGATGGCGGCGAGGGCGAGGGCGATGGCAGCTGTCAGGAAGCTAAGGGGCTAGATCGGGAGAGACGCGACTCTGGAGGTGGAAGGATGCAGGTCGGTGGCAGAGAGAGGAGGCGGCACCAAGAGGAAAGGGCGACGGCGACGATTAGCGGCGGCGGAGAAAGAGGCAGCGGAAGAGATCGACAGCAGATCTGCAGAGGGGAGCATAGGACGCCGATGATGGCAGTAGGGCGCGACGCTGTCGGAAATATCAGTGCATAATTGGCGGCCGACGGCGGCGACAAAATGAGTTTAGGGTTTATTTTTTTATTCTTTACCACGGCCCTGATACCATGTAAAGAGGAAAACCCACACTATTTAGAGAGGAGCAGGACGTTTATTTATAATAAAATGAACAAGGTTAGGGTTAACCTAATGGGCTCTAGTCACTGAGGCCCATTAGGGTTAACCTACAATGTAACCTAAAACATAACATCTAACAGAGTCTATATATAGATTTGTGAAGATGACACACGTACTCTCCCTTGGACTCAAAGGGCTGAGTCATATAAACAGTCTTAGATAAATCCTCATGCAAAAAGGCATTTTTGACATCGAGCTGATGGAGTGGCCAATCAAGATTTGCTGCAAGCGAGATAATAATGTGAATGGAGTTGAGTTTAGCAACCAGAGAAAAAGTCTCGTATAATTCAAGACCAGAGGCTTGAGTGAAACCTTTGGCCACAAGGTGAGCTTTGAGATGATCAACAGTTCCATCAAGGTTGTGTTTGATGGTGAAAATCCAATGACAATCAACAATATGAGAGTTCACGTATGATTCATGTTCAAATCCAACGCACGTATCTCCTCTTGCATAGCGGATCACCGGCTAGGATGAGAAAGAGCGTTTTTGTAAAACTTGGGAACAACAACCGAGGAAAGAGAAAAAAAAAACTTGGGGTAACTAATAAACCTATCACTGTTCACATTAACAAAATGAATGTAGCTAAGATGAGGATCCATACATGAGTGTATGGTAAGACCAGGAAACATGGTGTGAGAGATGAAAAGTATTCGTGAAGTAGTAGGTTACCAAAATTATGTATGTTTAGTGCCAATAGAGGATAAGTTAAAAGATTAAAAATTAAGACGGTTTGGTCATGGACAACAATTATCGGTTGGTGCAATGGTAAGAATGAACTTATGGGTATGCTCGAGTAAGGGAAGTACCTAAATTACATGGGGTGTTGTAGTGAAATATAATATGAATATGATAGATTTAGTTGCACATATAGCCCTTCACATAGCTGTATGGTCAATATGATAACGGATTTGTGTTGTCGACCTTAATTGATTGGGAATGAGATTATTATTTTTTTGGTTTAGGAGTAAGACAAAAGCCAAGTTCTAGCAATAAATTAAAATTGTGATCTATATGTTGCATCTTTATATAGTTAACTCCATTCAAGTACAGGCTAAAATGGGCTGATTATTTAGCTTTTGAACCTCCAAATGACAGAGACATTTGAGGAAAGACTTCATTGGGTTTGAAGTTTGAACTGATTTGGCAATCACTTACTCTAGCTTTAAGGATTTGGACTTGAACTCTTCCAAATTTGAATCTGCTAATGTTTACAGGCACGAATGGGCAACCTTTCCGATAAGGGAATGAAATTTTTTGGAGCAATATCTGGATGGACTGCCACGTTTCTCTTCATGTGGATGCCAATTGCACAAACGGTGATATATGTTTTCTTCTTTATTTGGTATTGATATGACATTCGACAAGATGAGTGTTTCTGACCAAAATTATTAATTCTTACCAGTGGACAAATTTCCTTAATCCTGATAACATCAAAGGTCTGTCAGCTTTCTCAATGTTGCTTGCTATGATTGGAAATGGGCTAATGATCCCACGTGCTCTCTTTATCCGTGATTTCATGTGGTATGCTTCTTCTCCCACTCAAAACCATGTTATGCTGAATTGTGTAAGATAGTTGTTGCTCAACTTTATCAAGTTTCTCTTGCCATCAGGAAGACTGAGATAAGATGCTCGCCCATTATGTTATATCTTTTAGCATTTTCTTTCCTACTTCTAGAATGTCGTTGTGTATGGTTCCTGATGCCCTCTTGTCATAATGATATTTGTAATACCATAAAGCTATTTTTTGATGCTAGTAGTTATCTCCTTTTGTGCTTTTCTTCAGGGTATGGTTCTCAACTTCCTTGAACTTTCTGCTTTGTATATATATCTCTGGGCAGTTTAGGTAACTAGTAGACTAGTTCAAGGGCTCACATTCGTTTTGCCCTTGTGGCATTGTGACATTTGCTATGGCTATCTTACTATTATGGGGTCACTAATCTCTGATCATTAACTTCTAAAGCCTAATAGGAAAAACGGAATTTGATGCGGAAGAAGCAACAGGTAAGCTTTGTATCCTTCCCTGCTTGTCCCTCCCATGCCTATAGGCCCACAGGTGGCAACAGGCAAATGTTTATCTTTTCCTTTCTGGGTTTTCTTTACCTGACTGTCGACATCGCCTGTCGTTGCCTTATATTTTTGTCCAATCCAACTTTATGCCAAATTAAGATGTGTTGAGGTAATGGTCCGGAGCACCAAGAGCTCGACATGAATGCCTATCATCTTACAAGTGTATTGTTCTGTGATTGCAATGGTTTTCCTTCGAACGTTGGTTCAGAGAGAGACTGAGAGCAAGCGAGGATAGCTTGATATTTGAATGCCTATTCTACCAACACATGCTCATCATTTGAGTACTTGTCAAGTATACCGGTGAGCAGATTTCAGTGAAGGAAGGCGTATCACACTCAAATTGGAAGGGATAAGCTCACTACTGTTTGTAATCTACAAAAAGATATAGAGCAAACTGGTCCCCAACTGGATTATATATCCAAAGAATAACAGTTAAACAAGAAGAAAATGATATAGCCACCACTCCATGTAATCCACGAAAGAGATATAGAGCAAACTGGTCCCCAGTTGGAATATCCATTGAAAGAATAACAATTAAACAAGAAGAAAATGATCTACGGAAGGTTGTTAGACTCAAAATATACCTGTAGAATTTCATTGTTGGTTAAAGTTTACATGGGAAATACTCTTAAACTTTAAAGAATGAAACTTAATGAAATAAAGATTTTTGCCTATATAACTAGGAAGACTCACAACCATATATAAAGGTCCTTAAAAGGACACTTTGAGAATTGAAAGTGATGATGCCAAAATCTGGACAACTGCTCTGAGTGCTCCAAAGGACTATAAGTTCAAGGACTGGTAGTGTTTCTGACCACAGACCTTCTGTCTATTAAGTTAGTTGGGGTAGGAGAAAGTACGTGAATGTTGAGTAAATTAGGATTTCAAAGTGCGTACCTCTTGAAGCTAGTTTGTGTCATTTATATAGGTCTTGATGTCGGATGGGAATGGAATTATTGGATTTTCATAACGAGATATATCCTTTCCCGAAACATCCGCGTGGGTTTCTAATGCTCTTGTGATCTCAATTATTTGACCTAAGTTACTAAGTATCTGTTGTACACAGGTCAGTGCAAGAGTTGAATTGTGACTCATCAGTTGTTCCCCGTTCTTGAGTTGAGGGGCCTAGCTAGACAAAGAGAATCTTTCCACAAGTGGCGGCTTCACAGTTCCCCATGCATATTTCATTTGCGTGTCTCCATTTGTAGCCTTTGATCTCACATCAATGACCTAGATTAAGACGACAATTCGTTTTCCATCGAGTAGATTTCTATGTGCCGGTTTCTAATTTATTCCATTTTTCTAACTTTTTTTCTTCTTTCACTGCTTCCGACGTTCAAGCAAGCCTTTTTACTGTTACCAAACCAAAGCAAACCAAGCTTTATGTTCCAGTCAATTGGGGTCGGCTGTATTACTCGATTTTCTTCACTGAGCTATGTCGAGGGATCATGGTGCGGAATACCCAAAAAAACTAAATACTTTGAAGTCAATTTTGTCTACCCTCCCTAACCATATCACTCCCTCCTAACTGTCCCATTGACCGGTATATGATATACTTGTCCAAACCACCTTAATCTACTTCCGCTGTTCTTCCCTAAATTTCTCGGGTTCACCCCACTTTCGTTGTCAATTTTCTTTGTTAATTTTCATCCTGGATAGTGAGGTAGATTTCCGTAGATCGGCTTTTTCGAAGTCTTTTGTGGTGTCTCAAGTCTATTATGGCCTCCTCAGACTCGCAAATTTGATGTGGATTGTCCCCCAGTCGATTTATTCACTTATAGCTTCCCCTTCCTTAAAGGAGCTCGTGACTTGGACCACGACGGTGGGGAAACTTCTCTTCACTTGACAGTTGACAGTTGATTGGGAGCACGTTAGAAGGGGTTAACCTCTTCCATATTCCTTCGAGAGAGACTCTCCCTCTCATGTTCGAAGGGTTCATGTTGTTCAAGGTGCTGTTGAAGATCTGCACCTGTCTAAAGGGTTCATGTTGTTCAAGGTGCCGTTGAAGAGCTGCACCTGTCTCCATAATTCATCTGCTAGGAAGCACGGATACCGATACGGGATACGGATACGATACGATACGGATACGGCGATACGGCAAAACCTAAAAAAATAGGATACGGATACGTCGGGAATACGGCTATAATTTTTTTTTTTTTTAATAATTATCGATTATGTACTATGTATAAAAAGAAGCCAAAAGAACTAGAAGAGTAGTTGAATTGCTAATAACATTATACCAATTATTTGGCACAAGTTAATTTTCAAAAGTCATTCAAAATAGAAAGAAAGTGACTAAAGTCTAAACTAAAAAATGATAATTCCTATTAATTTTTATCCATGTCAACTTTAGCATTCAATTGCATCCTCTCAACCTTCATCGGAGAATATTATAGCTTCTATATCCAGCTCATCAAGAAAAAGACTAGCAACTTCAAGTATATCGACACCCTCAAGTGAATCAAATGCATCTCCCGCCGTATCCCTAAAGTATCCGGCCGTATCTTAGAAGTATCCGCCGAGTATCCGAAAAGTATCCGAAATTAAAATGATTTAATTTGAATGTTGGATACTTATTTAGCGTATCCGATACGTATCGGGGTGTATCGGGTGAGTATCGGTATCGGAGAAGTATCCGATACGGATACGTGACTAGTTTCGGAGTATCCGTGCTTCATAGTTCATCTGTTTCGATGTCACAAAGATCTCTTTCACAAACTGGAGTTTCTTCAGAATCAGCTGTGCTATGTCTACCACCAGCCATGAAAACCACGGCTCTGATACCAAACTAATACCATATGTCAGAGAATGAAGGAGGAAAGTAAGTTTCATAGTCAGATTGAAAGAGAACTTATCACTATCCACCAAAGAGACATAGAGCAAAAATGCTACCTTTTGCAACGTCTAGTGAAAGGATATGACTCCCTCCAAGCATGGGAAAAATACACTTCGAACTTTCATGACTGAAACTTGATGAAAATGAAGACTTTTGACTACATATAACTAGGAAGAGTCATATATCTTAGGAACTCAAAAGGACACATTGAGAGTAGGAGTTGAAAAAAAGAAAAAGAAGTTCAAAAGATACTTCTCCTGTATTTTCAGCTGCTCTGACCCCATGGGAAACCGTCATGTCTCTCACAGCAAAATCCAAGTTGCGCACTGTGCTCTTGGCTCCTCCTCCGGCGAATAAGTGACTAGATCAGGCGTGGCGGATCTGACAACGTTGTTTTTGGCCTTCTTTTATTTTGTTGTTTTTCTTCTTTCCCTCTGCGTGGTGGAGTTCTCTCTCTTTTTATGGAGCTTTTGCACCCTTCAGGGTTGTGTTTCTTCGGGAACTTTGTAGTTTCCGTTTGTGCTCCATTCCATGGCTTGAGCTAGGTTCCCTTATGGGTTCCTCTGTTACCACACTGTTGACTAGTTCTAAATATACATCTCGATATTGTCTGCTTCGCACTGTGAGTAAGTTGAGCCTGTAATATGTATGTGCTCGCGTAGAGGTGTTTGGGTAGTTTTGGTTCATTTTGTATTTCCTGATGAAATCTCTTGTAATGCCTTCGGGCTTTTCGATGCAACTTCGCATTTAAAAAAAAAAAACTAGGGACACATACCTTTCAAACGGTTTAGGCCCGTCAACCAGATTCCAGTGGTGTGGGTTAGATTTCACTGGGTAAACAGGTCAAAAGTGCGGACTTAATATTCTGTTCAAACTACTGCTTATTTTCTTCAATAAGCACTTGTTTTGGGACTTAGTTTTGGGGAAGTACAATGTCATTCATTTAGTTGTTTGAGGCAACTCTTGTGTATCAAGTCTCCCTTGCATATCCCAAGCTCTAAAACTGCACGGGATTTCTTAATTTTGGAGGTGCATTGCATTTAAAACCATGCCAGAGAAGTAATTTAACCAGCCTGTCACCCTGGTGTCCTTCACTGCTGAAGACTGTCATTGGACTTAATCCTGCTTGCCATTATGGGCCGGGAGAGAGGACCTTTCCCTTTGACCTACACGTTGTGTCATTCGCTGTGTATCGCTTCGGGGTATTATTCAAAGCTTATACACCCAAGCTTTACTTCTTTGATTTGGTTTCCAATCTCTAGTGTGCTTACAGAATCAAATAAAAGACATGTAAATTTCCTTGTAATAATCCTTGTACACCAAAAGAGTGTTGAGTTTTCTTGAGCCTCCGTGGAATCTATTGACGTGAATTACTCAGAAAGTTAAAAGAAAACCTTACAAATAATGTCATGGAGGAGGAATATTTCCGTCCTATTCCAAGTAGTTGGTACTTGTTCTCGGCCAAGATGTGTGCTGAAGGATGAGCAAAAGGTTTAAATGCGTGAAATGTGTGAGCAATATGTGTGTATGACTTTCTGTTTCATGTATTTGACTTTCTGTGTTTTATCATACCTAAACTTGGGGGATACTTTCTGTGACATGAAGCTTAGGACAAAAGTAAGGCAATCTCTTTAACTGCAAAGTGGGAAACTATTTAAGTGTTGAATTTACAAGACTGTGGAAGCTGATAACAGTCTGTCGGATGCCATATGAAGCTCTTACAGTAGCGGTGGTTGTCTTAATACTCGTAAGATGAGGGGGGTAGAAGGGCGTGTCGGTGTCTTTCATGCCTCCTAGTTCATCTTTGATATTGGATTCTATGGAGCCAAATTCTCTAACCATTCAAATTCTGCATTCCTTGGGCAATATTGTGATTCTCCTTCACTGATTTACAGAACTTCAATGGTTTGGCAGTGACATTAAAATCTGTTTTGCCTTTGTATCAACGGCACTAGTGCTGATGATTGAGGATGATATATCTGAATTTGAGTGTGGTTCAACGACGAATTGCAGGTTTACTGGTTCAACTTGGGCATCTATTTTTTATGGCTGGGGGAACCTTATATACATGTTTTGGTAAGAGGTTTTAAATTGGATATTTTCTGTGTCTTCAACTTCATGTCACATGTTAATCATAACATTGTGTTGTGGATTCAGTTTGAACTGTATTAGTAAGGAATTCTTCTTGGGAGCAACAGCTGGCTTGTACATTTGGATAGGTTATCCCTCAATCCATGTCTATTTTCAATATTGCTAAAAGTTTGTTCTTTTGTTTTGCTTTGGAACTGTAGGGATGAATTTCATTTGTGTTATTTATTTGATTTTATCAACTCTAGCTGGTAGAAGCAGGGAGAAGAAAGCAGCAGAAATTTTATCTTTTTTTTTTTTGGCGTTCTGCCTTCTTTGAATTGCAACAGGAATTGCTATTTGGAGAGACGCGAAGGTGTACGGATACAGTTCACCTCTGAAATCTATAAGGGAGTTGATTTTTGGTCTTTAGTGTTGGCCACTATTGCTTGTAATGCTGGCTGGTCGCATGGCTCTGCTTTTTTTGCTTGATCGAGAGACAATGCACAAGGTTTGCTGTTATGTATTGAAGCTCTTCTCATCTTTCACTGAGCTGCCAATTCTAGAGATGACAAACTTACACTGGGGAAATGGTTATTTCGCAATCCGCTTATGGTAACTGACTGAGTTCATTTGGAAGTTGGGAAAATTCCCTACCAATTACATGTAATATTACGTCACATTTGTTATTAAAAAGAATGATAAATTACTTAAATGGGCCCTGTAGTTCAGTTATTGTGTCATCTTGGTTCCTCTAATTTCAGTTGACTCCATTTTATCTCTACATTTACGTTTTTGTGCCAAATAAGTACAATTGATAACTTTATATCTCAGTTGTCTCCATTTTAACTCTCATTGACGGAAAGAGATCTGTTGACTCATTTCGTAGGACATTTTGATAAATTTATATGTTTTCCCTTTCTACTTCGTGCCTTAATATCATTCCTGCTTAAATCTGGTTGGGACATGTTTCTAGATTTCTGATGAATAACAAGGAAAAATCATAACAATAAACTGCAAAAATCTCTAATTATGGGCTCGTCTAACGAGAATATGGAATCTACCAACAATGCTGATGCCTTTTCAACTGTTGAATCTATAATTTTGTAGAGAATGAAGCTTGTCTCCCGGGCACATGGTGCTGAGGCTCTTGCTTGTCAAGGAGCATGAAGACTTGGCAATATGTGGCGAAGCCTGTACTTTACTAGAGGAAGGAAAATTATGCCTCTCGGCCACATGGTGCCAAGTCTCCTACTCGTCACAGAGCATGAAAACTTGACAGCGCAGGGCTAAAGCTTATACTTTGTTAGAGAAAGAAGCTTGTGTCTCCCGGGCAATCACAACCCCAGAGCGAAAGCAAGATGGTGGTTGTCAAAACAGCCAGATATTGCAAGTATTGAGGTCTAATTTGTAGCAGTAATCTTATGAATATGGGATTAACGCTACCGATTCTTCTGGGTCTACAAATGGTTGTGGTCTTGTAACTTCTTCTGGTTCACCAATGAACAATAAGATTTTGAGTCGAACAAACTTGCAGTCTCTATCCAGAACTCACCTAGCTTTGATGACTAATCAGTCGAATTTGAAACCACCCAAAAGGCTTCATCAAATATTGGCTTTCTCAAAAATGGGAAACATTGAGTAGCATTAAAGTATTAAAACGTACTGTTTCTATTTCTGTTTCTCATTTTGATTTGGGAGATTATGGTATTGAATTCATTCCCGAAGTATTATTTTGAGGAGTAATTGACTCCTCTTTTGGCTTATTTTTAAAGCACTCCACATGCGTCTCTTAAAGCCCCTTTATGTGCTTTTTATAGCTTTGGCCAGTGTTAGTATTTTGTAATTGACGTTTCTTTCAGTTGTACAAAATCATCATTTTTCATGTAAAAGTTGTGTAACTCCTTTTCAGTTTTTGATGGGTAATGTTCCTTGGTTTGAGAGTATCTTTGAAGATCAAAGGGTTCAAGGCTCAATCGCGGTCCGAAGAAACACTTGGTAGCGTCCCTTGATTGCATCTTGCATGATTATGTAGTTGTTACGGTTTTTTGAGAGTTTTGAAGGTGCTATTTTCTTTCCATTCCAGCAGCTGGGGCCCTAGGAGCGCCCTCAGAGGGCCATGGCTCTTCGAAGCGAGGGCGCTTATTCGGCGCCTGTTAGCTTCTTTTTTCTTCTTCTCTCTAGTAGATAACACCCCAGTAGCGCCTTGAGATCGCCCTAGCGCTAATCCGACACTTTTGCGCATTTTTGTCAGATTCTTTCTCTCTCTGCTTGATTGTCCGTTGTGTCCGTATTAGGACATATAAAAGCTATAATTTTGGACTTCTTTAGGTATTGCATGCTCTCCTATCCTCTAGAGAGAGAATATCTCTTTCCTTCCTCCCTAGACTAATTTTAATATCTTTTTTAGAGATTTTGAGGGTTTTATCCATCAGATTTTGTGAGCTTCTTCACCTAGACTTTTGTGTCTCACTATTGAGTGTCACTTGATCATGTCTATGTGAGAGCCACTTTTGCATAGTCATTATTCATCTTCATATTATCTCAAGACTCAAGCTTTATAGAGTGGTTTGATCGAGCTACTAAGGCTAGGTGAGACCTGGAGCCACCGCACTGTGGAAATCGAGCCCGAAAGCTCGTGGTTGCTAGTGGATCATTGAAGAGGCTCGGGTAGCCATACGAATGAGTAGGGTAAGGGCTTTTGGGTAAAATCCTTGTACTCGCATTTCTTGTAACTTTCTTAATTGATTATGGTAAATTGTAGTAGTCGATCAATGATTTTTCACTTAAGGGTTAGTTGATCCTTATGTGTTTTTCACGTATATCTTGTGTTGTGGTTGCTTTGCTCTCCTTATAATATTTGTGTCTTAACAAACATGACTATAAATTGATCACTTTTTTTAAACGGTTTGAAAGTTTTTATAGTGTTAAAAATTAGGATTCCTATTCACCCCCTCTAGGTATCCTTGTACTTCCACATTCTTTCAGCCAGTTTAGCAAAAACCAAAGCTTCTAAAACATCATGGTAAATATATGTGGGATAAAACCCTTTTCAACAACCATTTCCCCTAATGAAACCAATAAAACAGTAAAAAGAAAAGGGCAACCAACAGCTCTGGTTGGGGCTGTTGGGCATTAGGTACAAAGTTTAATTCAACTCATCCCCGGGGAATGATTAAGTACTATAACAACTCTTTAACACTTTAGGGGAATTAAGTTGATCAACCAAACAATTACTACCGTCTTATCCCAGTTCTCCTCACACACACTATTTAAGCTTTACCCATTTTCCCCCCTTTCCATTTGTGATATCAAACCAACTCCCCCCGGGGGACTAAGACAATGGCAAGTTCTGTGATAAATGAAGCACAAGTTTGTATCTTGTGTAGTATAGGCATATAGTTAGTATTAGCGGGAAAAGTAGTTACTGTCGGTTCCATTCTGTTAGGATTAGTGCAGATCTGTTGGCGCTTTGAGCGGGAAATTCTGTTAGTGGAAGGGTTATAATAGTGAGGGTGTAGGATGGGAAAGGAAAAAAGGTTTTTGTATCATTCTTGTAATTGCAATTGTTCGTATATCTTCATTCCGTAATACACTTCAGAGCTTCCATTAGAGCTATGTCATTTCTTGCTATCTGTCCCAACACTTATCGTTGAAGCCCTAACAGGCCCTTTGGATTGAAGAATTTGATGAGAGAAGAAAAGAAATTGAGGGGGAGAGGACTCTCACCTCTGTTTGGATGAGCAAAGAAGTGGGAAATGGAGGGAGAAGGTGGGGTAGTGTGAGAATCCTGATTCTCATCCACTGCCATTTCTCTTTCTCACCGATTATGGTGCGATTTCGAGCGAGAGAAATGGCTGGGGTAGATCAACCTTTTCATTTTCCAATTCTATCCTTCCTAATTTTACAAAATTACTCTTCTATCCTAGGGCATAAAAAGGCGCCAATTTCACGTTTCCCTCCACTCTTTTTTCCCTCCAGTTTTTTCCTCTACCACAGCCGTATATACTCCAGACATTTGGCATCTGCACTTCATTTTCCTCCACTGCATAGAGAGCTCTCTCAGGTAAGTTTATGCAAAATTCTTCTCTACACCATTTTTGTGAAAAGAAAGGTTATTTTGGTAAATATATATATGACACTCTCTTATCTTTTCTTTCAAATTGTCTACCCAAACAAGATTGGTGTGAAAGGGTGAGAAACCATTCTCTCTTTAATTTGTCTATCCAAACAAGATGGTGAGAAAACAGATTCCTCTCTTTTCTTTTCTCACTAGTGTGTGAAACAAGATCACTTTCTTTTCTTTTCTCACCTATGTTGCCAAAGGAGCTGTAAGCAAACAAACAGAAATGGTAAATGACGTCATGAATTTGGTTACGGCTTTAAATCTGAAATATGAAGAATTAGCTTCCAAAGTAAGTATTCCTCACTCTTCCCCTCATTACAACTCTGAGCATTCTGGTAACTCCCAATTTGTGGGTGGAGGAATCGCTACTAATCAACAATGGACTAATCGATACACCAAAATCGATTTTCCCAGGTTTGGGGGTGTAGACCCAGAAGGTTGGGTGTATAGAAGTGAGAAATTCTTTGAAATTAGTGGGATTGAGGAGATACAAAAGGTCAAATTGGCTGCTATACACCTGGAGGATAAGGCCATTAATTGTTATAGGTGGTTTGAGAAATCTCATACTTTGCGATCTTGGTATGATTTCAGTGATTCCATAATTGGTCGATTTGGGGATAGTGCTTTTGAAGACCCAATTGGCCAATTAACAAAATTGAGACAATTGTCTACTGTTCGAATTTACCAGGAACAGTTTGAGGGCTTGCCAACAAGACGATTGGGTTGAGTGAAGCATTTTTCGTTAGTTGTTTCATCAGTGGTCTGAAGGATGAAATCAAAGCTGGAGTACAGATGTTCAAGCCCAAAACCATCTCACAAGCAATGGGTTTAGCATGGCTGCAAGAAGATACTACTGATGCTTTGTCAAAAAAGGCTAAAGCTGCTACCAATTTTACCCCTAAATCTTCTTTTGTGCCCACTGTTATTCAAACAAAGGGGATTGATTCTCAAACTGCTATCAAGAAGATGACTCAAAGGGATTTCGATGTAAACGGCAAAAGGGTTTATGTCTTGGCTGTGATGAAAAGTGTTTTCGAGGCCATATTTCTAAAAAAAAATAATAATAATTGTTTGTCTTAGAAGCTGAGGATGAAGAAGGGATGGAAGAATATAATACGGATGAAGAGCACCCTCAAGGGAACGAATCTGAAGAATTACAAATATCAGTGCATGCATTGTCGGGATCCTTGTCTTATAGAACCATGCGTATCAAGGGCAAAGTTAAGAAGTTAGCAATCACTATTCTTATTGATTCTGGAAGCACACATAATTTCCTTGATCCAATGCTTTCTAAAAGAACGGGATATCCCATCCAGTTTACAAACCCATTGTCTGTAGTAGTGGCTGATGGTACTAAGTTGTTCAGTAAAGCAGCTATCAATGAGTTCGTTTGGTCTATGCAAGGCATTGAGTTCCAGGCTACCATGAGGTTATTGCCTTTGGGTGGTTGTGACATGGTCTTGGGGATACAATGGCTCTCTACTCTAGACCCTGCGTTATGGGATTTCAAGGATTTAAGAATGGAGTTTACTGCCAAAGGAAGGAAACATGTGCTGAGAGGTGCAAATGCAGTGGAAATACAGCAAGTAGATCCTTCTCAAATGCAACAGTTACTAAAAAGAAACAACAGGGTATGGTTGTTCAACTCTGTAGTTTACAATCTAACAGCATTCCTCCACAAATAGAAGTATCGCCTAATATTTCTTTACTTCTACAAGAATTTGATGATGTGTTTCAAGAGCCCAAAGGGTTACCACCTTCTAGGTCTCATGATCATAAAATCCCTCTCAAACCAGATTGTCCCTTCCCTAATGTGAGGCCATACAGGTATCCATATATTCAAAAAAATGAAATTGAGAAAATTGTAAAGGAATTGATGCAAGCTGGGGTGGTCAGGGCCAACACAAGCTCTTTCTCTTCTCCGGTCCTTTTAGTTAAAAAAAAAAAAGACAATACATCACGGATGTGCATTGATTATAGGGCCTTAAATAAATAGACAATCAAAGATAAATACCCCATACCTATCATTGATGAGTTGTTGGATGAACTACATGGCTCTCTGTACTTTTCCAAGTTGGATTTAAAGTTTGGATATCACCAGATTAGGATGCATCCTGGTGACGTTCCAAAAACAGCTTTTAGAACACATGAAGGTCACTATGAGTTTTTGGTAATGCCCTTTGGTCTTACTAATGCTCCTTCCACTTTCTAGAGTTTGATGAACGATGTGTTTCGGGAATACCTCAAACAATTTGTCCTTATTTTCTTTGATGACATTTTAGTCTACAGTAAGTCATGGGAAGAACATTTGAAGCAATTGCAACAGACTTTAAAAAAATTAAGGGATCATCAGCTTTTTGCTAAGTTGTCCAAGTGTGCTTTTGGTTAACTTAAGGTTGATTATCTTGGCCATATCATTTCCAGTGAGGGAGTATCTGCCGATCCTTCCAAAGTTGAAAGTATGAGATCTTGGCCTACACCAACTATCTTAAAGGCATTAAGGGGATTTTTACGGCTTACCGGCTATTATCGGCGATTCGTCAAGGACTATGATAAAATTAGTCAACCTCTCACAGATTTGCTCAAAAAGGATGCTATCACATGGTCTCAGACAGCTGACTAAGCTTTTCAATTACTCAAACATGCTTTATCTATCACACCTGTTTTGGCTTTACCTGACTACAACAAAACCTTTTTAATTGAATGTGATGCCTCGGGTAAGGGAGTAGGCGCCGTTCTTATGCAAGAGGGTCGTCCTATAGCCTTTTTTAGCAAATTCTTATCTCAGAAGAATTTGCATTTGTCTACTTATGAAAAGGAATTGTTGGCATTGGTTATGTCGGTTCAAAAATGGCGACACTACCTTTTGGGGAGACACTTCAAGGTTAAAACTGATCACCTCAGCCTTAAATATTTGTTAGATCAACAAATTACCACCTTGATGTAGTAGAAATGGTTGACCAAGTTGTTGGGTTATGACTATGAGATTTGTTACAAAAAAGGGGTTGACAACATAGTAGCTGATGCTCTTTCAAGAAGGAGGGAAATAGAGGTTGAAGATGGAAATATGCATGTCACGCCCTCGATTTTAAGTAAGATAAATAGTCACATTTAAATAAAAACTGTCAATTCTACAAATGAATACTCTCAAATCATCATCTTTCAGAATTCAATTAAGTTCATAAGTTTCAAGTATTACAACCCAAAAAGGGCACCCCCGGTCTGATAACCAAAATAAAAAGTTAAAGTGTTACAAATGATTTGAGTTGAGTACATAATTCCACAAAAAGAAGTTACTGTACATCTTTCAAAAAGATAAGTCCAAAAATGATATATAACTCCTATCATGACATTCCTTCAAAACATGCATCGCTATGCATCCATGTAAGTCCAAATCATGTCTCCAAAGTAGTACCTGAAATAATGATAGAGTAAGCCACAAAACCCAGTAGAGATGTCTACACCAATATTATATGAGTATGCAATGATTTGGCATGGTTCATGAACAACTCACAATAACACGGGCGACAAATAATCCATAAGTCTTCAAAGTATAATTGCAACATCTAGAATATAAAACGGTAAGTCAACATGACTAATCAACCCATGGTTCTCATATCGATTCCATTGTCACATTCCAACTAGCACATCACCCAATGGTGGCTAGACAATACCAAGATATACTAGCACATCTCCCGTCGGAGGCTAGGTGTCATACAACTAGCACATCTCCCGTCGGAGGCTAGACCTCATATAACTAGCACATCTCCTGTCGGAGGCTAGACGTCTTATAACTAACACATCTCCCGTTGGAGGCTAGACAAAATATCGTGTCAATGCAAGACAACTAATGCAATACAATAATTTCCATGTCATATTTATTAAGCTAAGGCGGCAATGTACGTACGCATAACCGTCAAATGGAAACCCTAAATCACGTATTCATCATCTACATATGACTGACGATAAGTGCAAACATTACCTTAGAAGCCAACAAATCAAATATTTAAGAAATATGCACAGAATTACTGGTAATACAAGCTCTATTACCGGTAATTGCAGACACTATTACCGGTAGTAGAATGCAATGCCCAAAAACGCTCGAAAATGAAGAAACACTATATTACCAGTAATAGCACGCATTGTAAAAAAAATGCAATTTTCTGTAGATTTTCTAAATTTCAAAAATCAAGTTCTAAACCAATACCCAACCTCATAGATTACCAAAAACAAGTCATACACACATAAGAGAGGTAAGATATTCCTACCTTGGGTGTCGGATCGAGAGATTTGAGCTCCAAAAGCAAGTCCTAACCTCCAATGGCGGATAAACTTGGAATAAACTCTCTCTAAGCGAAATGAGCACGATCAATCACCAAATACTCACCAAAAGCAAGGGAAATATGAAGGGTCTTAAGGGATTTTGAAGTTTTAGCAAGATTTGAGAGAGAGCTTTTGAAAAACTAACACACCCACACCTCCATGGGAGTACACGGTAAAGAGAGAGAAGAAGAGAGAGAAAAATCTGGGTTTGTTGACTTAAAAATCTGATGTGGGCTATTTAAAGACTCAATAACACTTTCACCCTCCAACTATATTACATGCTACACATCAAACCCTTATTTACATACACCACACATAAACCCCAACTCATTATATATGTATAAAATGCAATAAATCCGGGTTCTCACACTGCATGCCCTTACAACAGTACTCAGTGGTTGGGTACGCGATTTGCAAACTAGTTTGGCTGATGATGTGTCCCTTCAAAGCTTCATTTCAAAACTGCAGCAAAATCCCCAACACCATCCTAATTATGTTTGGCAACATAATTTGTTATACTACAAGACAAGGCTGGTAGTGCGTGACACACCCTTTCGCTTACAACTAATCAAAGAGCATCATTGTAGCCCAACGGGAGGCCATTCCGGGGTCGAGCGGACATACCATAGGTTGAAGCAAGCTTTTTATTGGAAAGGCATGATAAAAGCAGTACATAAATTTGTGGAGGAATGTGATGTTTGCCAAATGAATAAATATGAAACCACTAAATCTCCAGGGTTGTTACAACCACTGCCTATTCCAACTAGAATATGGTCAGATATTTCTATGGATTTTATTGAGGGCCTCCCTACCTCTTTCAACTATACTGTGATTTTGTGGTGGTAGATAGACTGAGCAAGGTTGCTCACTTCATGCCTTTAGCTCACCCATACACAGCTACCACGGTCGCCCAGTCTTTTTTGGATACAATTTATAGGCTTCATGGCATGCCCACCTCTATTATTTCTAACAGAGATCCTGTGTTTACTAGCAAGTTTTGGAAAGAACTGTTCAGACTTCAAGGGACTGATTTGTGTCTTAGTTCTTCTTATCACCCACAAACTGATGGCCAAATGAAGGTGGTCAACAGATGTTTGGAAAATTATCTCTGGTGTATGACTGGGAACAGACCCAAGTTTTGGGTCAAATGGTTACCCCTGGCTGAATGGTGGTATAATACTACCTACCATGTGTCTATTGGTCTCACCCTTTATGAGGCAGTTTATGGTCAGCCCCTTCCCAACCTTAAGCACTACATTCCAGGGACTTCTCTTGTGGCTGCAGTTGACACTTCTCTACAAGATCATCAAACAATGCTCTGCGTTCTCAAATATCATTTGCAAGTTGCTCAAAACCGAATGAAGCAAATGACGGATAAACATTGGAGTGAAAGGTCCTTTGACGTGGGTAATTGGGTATATCTGAAGTTGCAGCCTTATCGCCAATTCACAGTCTCTAAGAGGGTTAACATCAAATTGGCTCCTCGATATTTTGGCCCCCTTTCAAGTGTTGCAGAAGGTTCGGCCAGTAGCTTATAGGTTGCAATTGCCAGATCATTCACGGATCCACTCAATTTTTCATGTGTCCAATTTGAAGAGAAAAGTTGGTTGTGCTGCAGTAGTTCAATCTACCTTGCCTACTGTTACTGATGATGGACACTTGTGTGTAGAACCTATGGCTGTGTTGGATAAACGTATAGTGAAGAAACACAACCATCCCCAAACTCAAGTGTTGGTTCAATGGTCCAATTTTGTGCTTGAGGATGCTACATGGGAGCCTTTATATCAGCTGCAACAGCAATTTCCCCACTTCCAACCTTGAGGACAAGGTTGATTTTAAGGGGCAGGGAATGATAAATGAAGCACAAGTTTGTATCTTGTGTAGTATAGACATATAGTTAGTATTAGCGGGAAAAGTAGTTACTGTCGGTTCCATTCTGTTAGGATTAGTGCAGATTTATTGGCGCCTTGAGCTGGAAATTCTATTAGTGGAAGGGTTATAATAGTGAGGTGTAGGATAGGAAAGGAAAAAAGTTTTTGTATCATTCTTGTAATTGCAATTGTTTGTATATCTTCCTTCCGTAATACACTTCAGAGCTTCCATTAGAGCTCTGTCATTTCTTGCTATCTGTCCCAACACTTATCATTCTGGTGCCAGAGTAGTGTGGATTGTCTTGGTCTTATGTTCAACCGTATCGAGTTTGGCGACATTTTACACCATGGGGGACTCAAATGGATGGCCAATGGGTGTTGATTATAGCACCTAGACTAGTGGGAAGCTCCTTTTTGCTGGTGACAAACTGAGTACAATCATAGCCTTCCACCCCAACCAGGGGCGACTCTTAGTTTTCTAGGGCCCTAGGTAAAATTTACAAAAGGGGTCCTTTATATTTTCTAAACGTGAAAAGATATTATAATAGTTTTGAAAACAACATCATAAAAATTACTTTGCATTATAGATAAAAAAATACAAGTTTAAAATTTTAAATATTACATTTCATTACAAGAAGTCAGTTATATCATTTGAACATTACTGTTCTTGCATTTCTAAAAACAAAAGTATCAATTAGATTAATTTAATCTAACTCTCCCACTAAGTCATTTTCTATGGATAACATGGATAACCCATTTAACTTTTCTTGTGACATGGTTGATCGAAGGTAAAATTTATTTAAGATACCTCAAATTCTACTATAATTCATCAAAATTCTAATTCTTCAAGTATTCAAGAAACCTTAAAAGTTGTAATTTATTTAACAAATAATAAAATAACTTATACTCTTATACAATATAGAAGGATAAGAAAACCTTATTTAGCAACTAATATGTAATATGTATCTATATACATAATTTTTTTAACTGATTTGTATATCTATATATGTAATAGATAATAACTCATACACACAATCAAAAGTCCTGATTTCTTTCAATCAAGACCCTTAATTTTTTCTAACTTTTTGCTTCTCTCGTTGAGACAAATTAAGAAGGTAAAAGATAAACGATCCAAAACTTAATTAAAAATATTGAAAAACCATGAAAATATTATCAAAATTTAACTTTCTAAAACACTAGACTTGCCAAACTAAGAAATTTATTTTCTTAATTTTCTTTGATTCTTATTTCCTTAACCATTAACCACACAATTATAGAATTGGGCTTGAAATTTTTGGGCCCTAAAACTAATTGTTTAGACTGCCAAATAAATTGGGTATAAATGGATAGTTTATTGGACTATGAACTTAAAAAATAAATTTTTTTATTCCTATTCAAGTCCATACTTAATTTTTAGTGGGGCCCATATATTTGGGCTGATTTTGGGGGCCCTAGGCAATGGCCTTTTGGGCCTTGCCCTAGGGCCAGGGCTAACCCCAACAACACGATTGCTTATAGAAAAATGATTCAGAACTAATACTTCACAAGATTTACATTTACAGTCTTCACCCAATCAGATTTGAGCGGGAATGAGATTAGGGCACTAAGGAGAAAGAGAAAAAAAAATGAAGTTACCAAAACACCCTTTAAAATGGGTCAACAGATTTCTTTCCTACAATGAGAGCAACGAAAGTTATCAATTGCACCTTTGCATAAAAATGTAAATAGAGAGAGAAAATTGAATCAATCGAAATTAGAAGGACTAATATGATACAAAAACTAACTACAGAGACCATTTTAGTAATTTATCAAAACAATTAATCGTGGGAAATTAGACGTTGATGATATAGGAATTAGATCTTTTCCCTTCTCTGCCACTCACTCAGTCGGGGAGGGAGAAGAGACAAGAAAACAGAGAGATTTTTTAGTAAGAGGAAGAACCGATACCTGTCCCCTTCCCATGGTGTTTCCTTCCGTTTGTCTCATCTGTTTCCTCCCTTGCATTAAATAGAGATCCCGATGGACAGACAGACAGATTGATCGGTGGATCCAACTAGAGAAAATAACTGTTACGTTTGTAAGTCATTCAATTAATTCCTTCCTAGCATACTTGTGGTGGTTCATTCGATCTATCTGTTCGATTCCTGGAAGAAGAAGGGCAGAGTGCGGCCGTGGTACTTTGTTGTTGTGGTAGTGAAGAAATGGGATCTAGCAATAGCAATAATAATACTACTAATACCAAAGGGGTGAGGATGAGGAAGGTAGTGCTCGGGATAGGGTTCTGGGTGCAGGGGCTGAGGTGCTTCCCTTGGATGGCCCTGAACTTCTTCCTCAAGGACAGTCTAAAGGTGGACCCCTCCACCCTCCAGCTTCTCCAGAACTCGGCCAACCTCCCCATGGTCGCCAAACCCATCTACGGCCTCCTCTCCGACTCTGTTTATATCGCCGGCGAACACCGCATCCCCTACATTGCCACTGGAGGTATTCTTCTTCATTTCATTTTTTTCATTAGATATAATATGATAAAAATAATGATGCTTTCTTTTAGAAGTCAAGGTAATTTGATAGGGTTTATAAATTGTACCTCATCCCATCTCTCTTCCCTTTGGAGATTGGTAGACTTTTACTTTTGCTTTTGCCCCATTGCATCTAGAAGATGCAAAAGCAAGTAAAAGAGGCTGGTCCTTACATATCGAAATATTAGCAGTATTGTCACGGCTAACGGGGCACTGGTACATTTTCGTACTTATCCAGGCAATAATGAATCTAACCGGTATGTAAGGTTTATCTATGACACTATTCTTCTATTTTACAACTGTATATGGAGATTTCGTGTTTCTTTCTTTGAAAATAGTTTTCCTCAGCTCTCTCCTTGGGATTTTGTACATATAATTATCAGAGAAATAGTTAATATTTAATATTTCTCTGGTATCATCATTACTTCGTATTTTCTTTTTGGGATTTTGCAGCATGCCAATTTGTTAATTTTCCACATTACAGACCTTAGTAGTAGGAATCTCCTATGAGAGTAGCGAATCTACCTCAAAACCTTGCTTCCACACTCCCAAGTCACTCTCTTAATATCCTCGTTTTTATCAAGAAAGGAGCCTGCTCCTAACTAGTATAGAACCGCTTAAGCGTATAAAATCCCAAAAGAAATAAAAGCATGGGATACCAAGCAAGAGAAAATATGAATAATGATGAATATTAACTCTAATTTACTTTTAAGTACATTATATAAACATAAAATTTTCTTATATCCCCTAAAACAATATTCATTGTTGACATGAATTACGAATCATTACATTTACATTTACTTGTATTATATAATTTATACATAATAAATTACTCTTAAATGCTCCCCCTGCTCTCCTAAATGAGGAGCTTATATGATCCTCCCTTCCCTTCCCTCTGCTCCCCCTCTCGCTCCTGTCCTTGCTTTGTGCAACTAAGTTATAGATAGACAAAGGCTTCATGGCATACACTTTTATAAAGTATCTCTTTAGACTATTTAATTACCCATATGTGGTAAAATACGGTTGCAGTGTACCCAATATGCTCACTAGGGTTGTATAGGATTGCTTGTGCTAAGAGAGATTTATGGAATGAGACCTCAACTTCTAATTTTAATTAATGTCTCTAATTTATTAGTGTCTAGCACTTCTAGCAGTTTCTTTTCTTAATTACTAAACTCATGTGCATAGTGTTCGGTCTTATAAAACTAGTCCCAAGTCCATAAAGAGAAGAGTCGTGTTAGGTAGCTAATATCATTGCAGACCCCATTTGAATATGGGATACAAGATCAAAAATTATTCATAATGTTAATGACGTGTTCTCTTTAATTGGTGTCTAGGTGCATCGGAAAACATGGTAGATAAATGTCATCTATGCAGTCATGTTTGTAGATAGATTAACTAAAGCTCTATATGTTGTCATATGTATAATCGGAAGACTGGTTGCCCTGAAAGATAAGTATGCCTTACTCCAATCCTCCTCAGGTCAAGAAAGGAATCTAAAGAGCAAGTTTTATTCCAACAAATTCAGGTTCCCATGACCTAGTAATTAGCATTCCAATTCCTAGCTTCACAGGTGTTAGTGAGTCTTTACACCAAGTCACCAAGTGATGAATTCCCAGTTAATCGACCAACAAGTTTGGAATCTGGTGCTAGTCACGCTACTCATGCCTACCTCTATTTTTTATGATGAAACACTCACCAGAGTAAGTATGACAAGGATATGGAAACCCTTTTACAATGAATCATCAACTCTCAACAAAACCTCACTCAAGATTTTACATCCCTGCGAATTTCACAGCAAAATGTTTTTTCATTTTGTAGCTCTCTTCTTTTGAATGCACCTGGAAGCTCTTTTATTGTGTTTGACTCTAATCATCCCAGTCGTATCCTGGAGCCAACTCTAATTAATGAACTAGCAAATGAGGGGGTAAAAGATTAATGGAAATTGAATCTATATTCTATCTTAGGGTATGGATGGGCTAACAACTAAGTCAAATCTGGAAGATATATATATTCTACCGGAGGCTCTAGGGAAGTCAAAATACGAGAACACTTATCTTAGGGTGGACTTACTACTTATTTTCACACCTAGGATTCACGTATGCAACATATATCACTATCAAGAAGAAATTTATTTAGTTATTTTAAAGTAATATTATCCGCACTTCTTTCTTGTTTTAAGAGCGCGAGCTACAAGTGACTCAATATCTTCGCTTCGTGAGCAACCACTTACAGTCTATCTTTCTTTGGCAATTCTTGTCTTTCATGTCCAATTGATTAGTTCTTTTATGGTTGGTCACATTTTCGGGTTCGTCTAGGAATGGGCTCCCCCTTAGAAGGAAGCAATAAAAACCAGTCCGCGGGAGTTAATTCTTTTGAGGCTCAGACCCAACTCATGCTCTCTTTGATTGCAAAACATGTAAATCTTGTTGTTTAGCCCCGTACTTTGACCGTGCCAAAATTTAACCAAATGGCAAATACCATCCCCATCTAATGAGTTTTACAAAATTCCTTTATTGCTCCTAGCCTATGAAGCATGGATGCTCTGAATTGATCACGTATGCGTATTGGATACTTCTCGGATACCAACACATATCGGACACTCCAAATAAGTATCCGACATTAAAATTAAATCGTTTTAATTTCGGATACGCGGTGGATACTCCTAGGATGTGGCCGAATACTTTAGGATGCATTTAATTCACTTGAGGGTGTCGGTATACTTGAAGTTGCTAGTCTTTTCCTTGATAAACCGGATATGGAAGCCGTGATATTCACCGATGAAGGCGAAGGGAATGCAATTGAATGTTGAAGTTGATATGAGTAGAAATTAATTGGAATTATTACTTCTTGGTTTAGACTTTTGGCATGTATTGAATGTTTTGTAGTATTTTTTGGTCGCTTTCTTTCTATTTTGAATGATTTTTGAAAGTTGACTTGTGCTAAATGCTTGCTATAATGTTATTAGCAATTCAACTACTCTTCTGTTTCTTTTTGCTCCTTTTTATGCATCGTACATAACCAATAAGTATAAAAAAAAAAAAAAAACTATTTTCTATAGCCGAATCCTTGACATATCTGTATCCTATTTTTAAGATTTTTCCATATCGCCGTATCCGTATCCGTATCGTATCCATATCATGTATTAGTATATATGCATTTTAGCTCCTAGCGTAGGTAAATCCATGAACTCAATCTGATTGTTCCTTCTTATTCTTATTAAGCCTAAGCATGTGAACTATGAGTTGCCTTTAACCTATCAACTTACGATATTTTGAAATCATTCCTTGTAGAGAAAATCTCAATAGGTTTCTTCATTATCTTTACTAATAATTTCCAATCCAAGTTTTGGCTATATTCTTCTTTCCTTTGAGGTTTAAAACCTTCAATCATTAGCTTAATGGGTCTTCTTTCATCAACTTGGCTCTTCATCGGGTTATTCCAATTAGCAGGTACCCGAACTGATCCACCCGTATGGAGGCAGTTTTTCTAAACTTTTCTACCTGTGGGGCGGTTTTGGTTTTAAAATCAAAATACCCAGTCGATTTTGGTTCAGGTTTGGCACAAGAAAATACTTGTAGTGAACCAAAACCGGAACCAAACGAAACCCAAAATTGCACCAAATAGTAATTGAGGACTTCGTAATTGCCAAACATTAAAATGAATGGATACATATATACTTAAACTTTGCAATTTCATTTTTTGAGATTTTATAGTGTAAACCAAAGGTGGTGTTGAATTTGACACTATTTTGCTTTGTCGTTTGTTGTTAGTGAGGACTAAAAGACCCTGTGGAAGTTCAATATTTTAGTTATTTTACTTAATTATTTTATATGGTTGAATGTTAGATGTTCATATCTTATGGAAGGTTATTTTTTGAGTTTTAGAAGATTTTCTTCTTTTTCTTTATCTATTCATCAATAAAGATACTAATGTCATAGGTCTGGTGCAGTTTGGGTACACTGAAAACGATACCTGTCGTGTATGGGTTCAGGGTTGGGCCCAGGTAGCCATTTCAGGTTTGGATATGGTAATCACAAAACCCAACCTAGCTGACCCGTTGCCATCCCCAACTTTAATCAGCTTCAGAAATTAAAAAAAAAATCTAACTATTCTGAGTCCTTTATCTTTCCCTAAACATACTCATTGATATTTTACTATCACTGAAATCAATTGAGTTATTATTTTGAAACCTTGGGGCTAATGGCTAACCTTCAAAATATTGAAGTCATTGACCCCCACCCACGAAAATGGAAGTATTGTTAGTTTTTGAGTGTTAAAATGCTTTCATGATTGTATGTATTGTATATTAGGATGGAAAACCATAGATGAACTTGTCATAACATCAATAGTATGAGTTTTCTGAGTGTCACCAGGTTGTCATTTATATGCAAAATGTGAATAAGAAAAGTAATTATTAAGCGACTAAAGGCATAGCATATTCCGATTTTTCATTTTGTTCGAGGCATTAAGAAATCCAGTTTACACGAGATATATATGTTCAATTTTCAGCATACTGGCAAACTGCATGATAGTTTTTCAACCATCAAATTCTTCTTTTCTAATGAAGTGGTTTTCTTCGAAGTTAAATTTCAAATCTCTACTTATGACAACACTAATAACTCTTGCCGGATGGTTAAGTATGACGTTATTTTGTGTCTATCATCAGAGGTTTGAAAATCAGTGTCTCAGCGAACTTAAAACATATGTTTACATCTGTATATATATTTATGTGTAGGCATGTATAAATATATCAACCGTATTAACCGTTGTCATATTGAACTGTCTCTAAGTCACTCGTCAAAGAACTTAAGGATTTTGGGAGTTTGAGCCCTCTTGTTCCCTCCCTTAAAGTGATGTGTGTGGATTTTGGAACTGCATCCGGAGTCATGTTGTCTGGTGGTATTGAGCAATAAAATGAGACTAACAAAGCATTTCTCGATAACAAAGAAGTCTTATGCTGCTTTCCTGAAGCCTGTGCTTATTTATACTATTTCTATGTTATGGTGCAGCTTTCTTACAAGCAGTGTCCTGGATTGCCATTGCATGTTATTCTCCATCGAATATCTCATTGTTTATCATTACCGTATATCTTCTCCTTGGAAACCTTGGTGCTTCAATTGTTGAGGTTGCAAATGATGCCATTGTAGCAGAGGTTGGGAAACAGTCCAAGAACTCCCCGTCACCTTCATCAGGTGAGCTGCAGTCCTTTGGTTGGATGGCCTCCTCCATTGGTGGAATCCTTGGAAGCCTACTAAGTGGTGTTTCCATTAACCACTTCTCTCCCCAAGCAATGTTCTTTTTGTTTGGACTTATCCTTGCTATTCAATTTTTCGTAACAATTTTGATTCGTGAAAGTTCCCTCAACCTGCCCAAGATTCGCTTAGATATCGGAATCAGAAAGCAGATTTCAGAGCTCTTAGTTGCACTGCAGAAACCTGAAATTGCACACTCAATAACCTGGTTTGCGGCATCTTATGCCATAATTCCAGCCTTAACAGGCACAATGTTCTTCTATCAGACACAGTACTTGGAGATCAAATCTTCTGTATTGGGGATCTCTAAAGTGATCGGCCAGGGAACAATGTTTCTATGGGGTGCTTTGTATAATAGACACCTCCAGTCCATTCCACCGAAGAAACTGATCTCGGCCATTCAATCAATTATGGCGGTTTTCATGCTTTCGGATGTTTTGTTTGTTAAAGGGGTATATCGAAGGATGGGGATTCCAGACCCACTGTATGTTCTGGTTTTCTCAGGCTTCCTAGAAGTTCTGTGTTTCTTTAAGATTCTACCGTTTAGCATTTTAGTGGCACAGCTTTGCCCTCCAGGTTGTGAGGGATCGCTGATGGCATTTCTGATGTCTTCCATTGCTCTTGCATTTATAGTGAGCGGATACCTGGGTGTTGCACTTGCATCCTATGTTGGGGTGACGGGGAATGATTTCTCTTGCCTTTCAAGTGCGCTTCTTATACAGGCAGCATGCACGCTCTTGCCGCTCTATTGGTCTTCCTGTATGCCAGATGAGCCCAAAACCAAAAGGAAAGAGAAGTGAGCACGACAAAAGCTGCAGTAACTACCACTATTCTTGAGTTGTGGGGTGTGGTTTGTATTGGTATTGCTAAAATATCTCATGTTCTTTCGAGTTTTGGTCCTTTCATTTTCAAGTTTCATCAGACGAGCAAAGATTGTTTTTGTTGTTTTTTCCAGTAGTTCCTTACTATCGTGTGCAGCTTTATAGTTTTGTAGCTCTACAAAATCGTTGTATCGGAGTTCCCTTGGTGTTTAGTTGTGATGAAGCTCGTCTGGTTGCTTCAAATTCCTCTTCACTTTTGAGAAGAAATTGTCAAGGCTGTATTACAAACTTCTTATGTCATTGCTGTCTCTGTCTCATAGATGAAGAGAGAGAGAGAGAGAGAGAGAGAGAGAGAGAGAGAGCAGTACATGCATGCAGCGTGTGAACAAGGGTTCAGCGCCTCTCTTACTAATTCTTCTCTCCATAATCCTCCAGAACCCACCCCTGCAACATGACACCTCAGCCTTCTGAACACTAAACAACAAGTACAACTTGGTAGACTCTTTTAGCTTAACAGAGTTAAACAATAGACTAACTTCATTGTGAAATACTATTCTCCCAACTTGTATCCCGACAAATATTTTGAGCTGATACCATTGTATAATCAAAATGCATGATCAATGCTAAAACTTCGACCGGCAATTCTCCATGACATCTAGTAACCCAGCTTCATAGTTTATGCAAAAGTTGAGAAGGGATTGATTAAGGTAATCAATCCTTTGATGTTCATGTGGGGTAAACCTGACAGCAGATTAACTCCATGGAAGTATACTATCAAGTTTTCCTTTTTAACTCCATTAACTTTTTTTGAGTGGAGGTATTTGTATCAACTCTTACACATACTTTTGTTCGGGGAGGCATAATACTTATTATGTGTTGTAGTTTATCTTTATTTATGGTTAAAATGAATTTGAAAAGATTGTTATGAATTCACCAGCTTGAAGTATGATTACTCGTGATTGGTATGAATTTACCAGCTTGGAATTGGAATGTGTGATTATATGCTGATGTCTCTTTGTATTGCACCATATATGGTAGTTATGTTGCAACTGTTAGATCTCGTGAACGAAAGATGTTTAGATCTTAAATCTCTCTTTGCCAATTTGACTCTTTGGATTGGGCTATACTTAAAGTGTATTCTTTTAGTGAGAATATCAAGACCATATGAGTTTGTCCCTAAAATAAGACTGTTAACATTGACATATAGTGTTGGATATTTGTATATCGTTTGTTGCTTCATTTGGTAATTGTGATAGTTTTGCATTTCTTTATTGCCCTTCTATTCAGTGCTTGTGTTTTGAATGATAAACGTATATTTTATTTGTTTATGTATGATTTGGTGATTCTATTGAGATTTGATTGCAAATCTGTTTTTGTGGTACATTCTGTTTTGTAACTTTTCTTTTCTATTGAAGCAATCTATCAACCATCGCAATTAATTGTCTATTGTAAATGTTCCAATGCCCAAGTGTTAGCACCTTGATTCTCAAGCGTGCTACGGGGAGCATGTGGTGGCACCTTGCACCCTGTCATCCTTAAGATATGAGGAAGTCATGTCTCAGCAAGGTGAGTTGGTGATGCCAACTTGGTGGTGACATCAGTCCCTTAGAAGACAAGCAATAGCTATGGCACAGATGAAGGCCCAAAAGATTGGGCATGGATGTTAAAATGATAGCGGATTTGATGGACAAGACAATTGGGAAACATTGGGTTAAGACAAGTGGGCTTTTGATGGATTTCGTGCTTGGACTAATACTGAATATATAGACAAATATCTATGGGCTTGGACAGGTGTCCCAAGCCTTGCTGACAGTAGTGTTTGGCGATTACTTATAGGCAGTTTTTATTCAGTTTCAAGTATGATGTGATGGCAGACCCTGGCTCTGCCCATCACAATCCCATAGCAGATGGGATTGTCAACTAGAGGATTATGGAGATCATAGGGCTTGTCCATGACCCATCTGGTGTAGCCACGTTTTCTTGTTGTAAGCCTATATGTAGGCAATGTTGGGGCGTTTTTAGGCAAAAAAGGAATTTGTCTAAACACAAAAAGATTTTCGTAAATTGTCAAAGTGTCCTAGACGTCCTCTTTATACTCTCTCTGTGTGTATGTGTGTGTGTTGGCTGATTGAGTTTGAAAAACCTTAGTGCCATTGTAGGAACAATTTGAGTGCAGAAAATTGACCCTGTGACAGTTGGTATCAAAGCCTGATTTCGTTCAAAGATGGTTGGCGATGGTGTAGCTATGGAGGCAGTTCAGGAACGTATTATACGATTGGAAGCCTTGGTTGGAGCAGTAGACCCAGAAGAGACTCGTTCTCTAGTCAACCGACTTGATGGAGTCGCACTGGAAGTGGTTGCCTTACAAACCTCTCCGGAGGAGAGTAAGACAACAACAAAAACCAGATTTGCAGATGTGATGGTTGACGTGGTTTCCTTGTCCGATACCATGAAAGATCGTGTTCAGTCTCTTGAGTCTGAATTGACTTTGGTGAAACTCAAACCAATTGGAAGGTCGTGTAAATGTGAAAGTTTCAGAACTCAAATGTTTCGTTGGTGCCCGCGCCAAGGAATTAGAGAATTTTTTATGGGATGTTGAGCAGTATTTCATAGCTGCTCACGTTCCAGATGGGCAGAAAGTAACTATTACTGTTATGTATTTTACCGGAGATGCCAAGCTCTAGTGGGTGACGAGAACAGAGGATGAGTCTCGTCCAAAGATCAAAACGTCGGAGTTATTGAAGAAGGAACTCAAGGAGCAATTTTTTCCTTGCAACACTTCATGGGTTGCAAGAGAGTCGTTGAAACGGCTCAACATACGGAAACTATACGAGATTATGTCAAGGAATTCAGTTCCTTAATATTGGATATTAAAAGTATGTCAGAAGAAGACAAGCTTTTCAATTTCATATCAAGGATGCAACAGTGGGCATAACTAGAACTCTGCAGAATGGGAGTCAAGGATTTGACCTCTGCCATGGCTACAGCAGACGATTTGGCCGACTACAAACTCATGGAAAAAACTACTAATGATGCCAGTTCTTTCAAACAGAAAGGAAAAAGGAAGAAGAATGACAAAAAGAAAGGAGGATTGAATAAGTGGAAAAAAGACCAGAAGTCTAACTCGAAAGGTGATGAGAAGCAACAAGGTAAAAGTAAATCCAATGGAGATGGTCAGGATGCTTCATTTGCAATGGGCCTCATCGAGCTTGCGACTGTACAAAATGGGAGAAGTTGAATGCCTTTTGTGCTATTGATGGAAATGATGCAGATAGTGGAACGGAGGCACCTACTTGGGTTAATTCACTACAATTACTGAATGCTATTCAGATGGAGAAGTCTCCATCATTGACAGGTTTAATGTATATTCAAGTTACTCTTAGTAAATTTGATGTGCTTGCTATGGTTGACATAGGGGCAACCCATAGTTTTGTTGGTGAAAAGATGGTCCAGACCCTTGGTTTGAAAGTCATCAAAACTTTCAGCAGGATCAAGGCAGTCAACTCCTCATCACAATCTGTGACAGGAATGGCTAGCGATGTTCCTTTGAAGATTGGTGTATGGGTTGGCAGGGTGAATTTGATGATGGTTCTCCTAGACGACTTTGATCTTATTCTCAGAAATGATTTCTTTGTTGATGTAAAGGTGGTTTTAATGCCACGCCTCAGTGGGATGTTTATTGCTGATGAGAAACAACTGTGCTTTGTGTCGCAATGTACTAGGTAGGAGATGGGTAGAAAGCCAAAGAGCAAACCAGAGTGGTTATTAGCAATACAAGTACAGAGAGGGCTGAGGAAAGGAGAAATGACTTACCTTACAGCCTTGGTTGAGATCAAGCCAGATGTACAGGCGGATGTCCCAGATGAAGTTGTTGAGTTACTGAAGGACTTCACTGATGTAATGCCTCTAAAGTTGCCGAAATCCCTCCCTTCTCGGAGTGCAACAGATCATATTATTGAGCTACAACCAGGTGCAAAACCTTCGGCAAGGGCTCCATACCGGATGTCCCCGTTGGAACTTGCTGAGTTAAGGAAGCAATTGACAAAATTACTAGATGCGGGTTTGTTTCAACCGTCAAAGGCGGCTTATGGTGCCCCGGTACTCTTCCAGAAGAAGCACGATGGGTCGCTTAGAATGTGTGTGGATTATCGGGCGCTTAACAAGGTGACAGTCAAAAATAAGTATCCTATTCTCTTGGTGACTAATTTATTCGACCGTTTGTGCAAAGCCACCTACTTCACTAAGTTGGATCTTCGTTCTGGATATTGGCAAGTACGGGTGGCAGAAGGAGATGGAGCCAAGACCACGTGCGTAACCAGATATGGCTCTTTTGAATTTCTTGTTATTCCTTTCAGTCTCATTAATGCACCTGCGACGTTTTGTAACTTAATGAATGATGTCTTTTATGACTATATTGATCAGTTCTTTTACTTGGATGACATTGTCATATATAATGAATCCTTAAAGGATCACTTGTCTCATTTGAGTCAAGTGTTGTTTCGGTTGAGAAAGCATAAATTGTATGTAAAAATAAAAAATTGTGAGTTCGCCCAAAAGGAAATCAAATTCCTAGGGCATGTCATTAGCAAAGGCATAGTTAAAATCGATAGGCGGAAAGTTCAGGCCATTCTTGACTGGACTGTCCCTACCAAAGTGACGGAGTTGCGATCTTTTCTTGGTTTAGCTAACTATTACAGGAAGTTTATCCAAGGTTACTCGAAGTTAGCTGTACCTTTGACGGAGTTGTTCAAGAGGGATCATCCATGGAAGTGGAGTGCAGCTACCAAAAGGCTTTTGACAGACTCAAAGTTGTTGTGGCAAGCGAACCAGTGTTGCGAATGCCTGACTTTGAGCTACCATTCAAAGTGCACACGGATGCCTCTGATCGTGCCATTGGAAGAGTGTTGGTTCAAGAAGGACATCTAGTGGCTTTCGAAAGTAGGAAACTTAATGATGCAGAAAGGAAGTAAGCTGCTCATGAGAAGAAAATGACGGTTGTTGTTCATTGCCTTCAGACTTGGAGAGTATATTTGCTGGGTATGAAATTTTTGGTCTTGACAGATAATGTGGCCAACACTTTCTTCAAGGTGCAGAAGAAGTTGTCTGCACGTCAAGCTCGTTGGCAGGAGTTTCTTGAAGAGTATGATTTTGAGTGGAGGCACAAACCTGGGCATCACAATTAGGTAGGCGATGCTCTTAGTCGAAAGGACATACAAGGATATGTTGCTGCTATTTCCAAAGTCCAATTCGGTTTATTGGACAAAATTCATGAAACTGCTGCGAAGGATGTTGAGTATCAACAATCAATTCATCAAGTCACTAATGGTTCTGTTCATAGATTTTGGTTGGAAGATGATCTTCTCCATGCCAAAGGAGATAGATTGTATGTCCCCACTGTTGGGGGCTTGAGACAGGAGTTACTTAGAGAAACTCACGATCCTCAATGGGCTGGTCATCCAGGAAGGTAGCGTATGGTTGCATTATTGTCTCGATCCTACTTCTGACCGAAGATGGAGGATGATGTGGAAACACATGTGAAGACCTGTTTGGTGTGCCAACAAGACAAGTTGGAATGCGAGAAGGAAGCTGGTTTGTTGCAACCTCTTCGTATTCCAAAGAAGATATGGGTGTGCGTTTCTATGGACTTTTTTCGGGTTTGCCTAAGGTGGATGATATGCATTCAAATGGTTGTTGTTGATCGTTTTTCTAAGTCTGTTGTTTTTATCCCTATGCCACACGCTTGTACTGCTAAAGTTACTATTGAATTATTTTATAAGTATGTAGTGAAATATTTTGGGTTGTCCAAAGATATTATAAGTGATAGGGATACTTAGTTCACTAGACGATTTTGGACAGTTTTGTTCAACTTGATAGGTAGAGAATTGAAATTCTCCATAGCAAACCATCCTCAGATTGATAGACAGACAGAGCGGATCAATGGGTTGCTGAAGGAGTACTTGAGACACTATGTTACTGCCAGTCAAAAGAATTAGGTGCAGTTGTTGGATAATGCTCAGTTTTGTTACAATTTGCACAGATCATCCTCAACGATTTTAAGTCCGTTTGAGTTGGCTACGAGCCAACAGCCCCTTACTCTTCATGAGGTGGCTAAAACAAGTACATGAGGGAGATGTCCTGCAGTTTACAAATGTGCTCGAGCGAAATAGGAGTTGCATGAGGAAGCCCAAGACAGTTTGTCAAAGGCAGCGAGGCAAGTGAAGAAGTATATTGATTAAGGAAAGAGACCGCTAGATTTTCAAGTTGGGAACCAAGTTATGTTGAAACTCACTCCCCAAATTTGGAAGAAAATCAGACAAGACGGTGCATTGTGGTTTAATTCCAAAGTATGATGGTCCCTTCGAAGTAATGAAAAAAATTGGGAATGTTGCTTATCGGTTAAACTTGTCGGACAGATTGAAAATTCATCCTACTTTTCATGTTAGTTTTCTATACATTTCCATGCAGATTTGGTAAACATGGATAGGAAGCAAGCTCGAATAACTCCTTCGGTGATTCGAACACAGTTTGACAAGGAGGTTGAAAGGAATTTTGGACCACAAGATGGAAGGGCAAAACAAGAAGAATAGGAGAACCTCTTATTTGGTTATGTAGAAATATAGCTCAATTTCAGAGGCGTCTTGAAAAAAGGATGTGACACTGTGGCAATTCGAGGCAAAAATTCTAGAGTATCTACAAACCTTACCGACGAGGTCGTTGGCTTCTTCTAGTGGTGGTGGTTTGTTAGCACCTTGATTCTCAAGCGTGCTACAGGTGACATGTGGTGGCACCTTGCACCCTTGTCATCCTTAAGACATGAGGAAATCATGTCATGGCAAGGTGACTTGGTGGTGGCATCAGTCCCTTAAACAAGCAGTTACTATGGCACAGATGAAGGCCCAAAAGATTGAGCATGAATGCTAAAGTGACAGTGGACTTGAGGGACTAGACAATTGGAAAACGTCGGGCTAAAATAAGTGGGCTTTTGATGAATTTCGTATCTAGACTAATACTAAATATGCAGACAGATATCTATGGGCTTGGACAAGTGTCCCAAGCCTTGCTAGCAATAGTTTTTGGTGGTTACTTATAGACAGTTTTTATTCAGTATCAAGTATGATGTGTTGGCAGACCCGGCTCTGTCCATCACAGTTCCATAGTAGTTGGGGGTGTCAATTGCAGGATTGTGGAGATTATGGGGCTTGTCCATGACTCACTAGTGTAGCCAGATTTTCTTGTTGTAAGCATATATGTAGGCAATGCTAGGGCGTTTTATGCAGAGAGGAATCTGTCTAAATACAGTTTTGGTTTCCCTTATATTTCTTGGTGACTAAGAAGGGTTGAAAAAGGTTTCCGTAAATCGTCTAAGTGTCCTAGACGTCATCTTTATACTCTGTGTGTGTGTTGGCTGACTTAGTTTGGCAAACCTCAGTGCCATTGCAGGAACAGATTGAGTGCGAAAAATTGACCCTGTGACACTAAGCAACAGACTTAAGGCTTTGTCTTTATTCTGTATTTTTGGTTTAAAATGAGACGATCCAAAGATCTCCTTAATTTGATCGGATGGGTTTGTTTATGACAACTTGGTTAAATTTTCATGGCCTTCTGAAAATGATACAAGGAAAACCTTTTTTCATGCATTTTGAGTCAAGTAAGATGCCTCGGATCCAAATATCTCCGTTGAGCTATTTTATTTGTATGCTTGTTAAACAGCTTCCAGTATAACATAAGAGGTGCTATTTTGTTATGATACTTAGAAAAAAACCTTGTTAATAGGGAACTGAGGAAGAGGTTAATAGGGAACTGAGGAAGAGGATCTCATCATCCTACTTTTGCTTCCCTTGTATTTAAATTTCTTACCAAGTAATAATTTTCTGTTCTTCAGCTTTTTAAAAACTTGAGAGCATGATGGGGATCCCATTTAGATTTCTTTCTTTCATGCTTTGACTACAACTGTGACAAGTTGTCATCTTTTGTTAACTTTTTTATTAGTCGGTGTAGTTTTATGAAAGATGTCATTTGAAAAAACTGTGAGCCAAGAAGGTGAACAGGCTTAGTCTTGTGCCTCGACCTTAAAATAGTTTCTTGACGTAACATCATACAACTCTGACTGTAGTCTTAATTATGCTATTATCACTTGCAAACCAATGGGCCGATCCATCATGGTTAGCGCATGGTTATGATAATACCAGTATGATAAACAGGCAAAACATCTGCATACACTGCAGTTCCAAATAGTTTGGCAGATACTGAAATAGGGCGTAACAAACAACATTTGATGCCCGTCTTGTGCCCCGACCTGATGGGCACTTATGAATTCTCCATCGACAAGAGATTACAGAAGTAACACCATTACTGCTGGGTACAAAAGATAACAACTCAGTTTTTGCGCAGAGAAGATGTTTCAGACGTAAGGGTGTCGCTTCTTCTCTGTTGCACATCAACTTTATATTTGTTGTAACTATAAAGGCTTTCGACATGTAATGATAGCAAACTTGATTAGCCCCATCTTGTATCCGCGGATCATCAATGGCATCACCAATGCCCCTCGTATGGTTTTCCATCCTAATCAAGTTCATCAGTCACGAAGCCAAAAAACACTCTCAAAACTTACAAAAGCGTAAATAGAAATGGCACTTCTTATAAATGCTAGTGAAGTACATTAGCCCTACCACTTCGCAGCAATGATGTGAAGCCCTTCCATGTCAATGCTGACCTTATCACTGCAGGCCAAAATGGGGCAACATTCTCCGACCAATCTGCTGCCTTTATATCCTAACAAAAGAAGTCCAGCACAAATTTATTATCCTGAATGTGTGCACATCGCCAGATATGCCAGTCAATAGTCGAGAAATTAAGAAATGAAAAGGCCATGTGTCATCTTGTTCACCAAGTCCACTAATATACAGACCATATACGTCTTGGTAACATTTGAAACTTAGTTACATGAGATGGTAAATTGAGGAAGTAATTACCTGGAGAGAGAGAGATTCAAGTAATTTCACATAATCATCCGTAGAACACCATGCCGGAAGATAATAAGCATCACATATTTTCTGCAGCAGATCTTTCTCCGCTGGTCGCAAAGATTCCTCAGAAGGGGAGAGGTCCCTATGGCACCATGTTACTACTATTATTGTGGCTCCTGGTGCTGCTACTCGGACCAACTCTTTGACAAACTATAGGTTGGAAGCATGTAATTAAAATCATGTACCACAACGAGATGGCATATGAGTAAGAGAGAACTAACCTTTGCTTTGTCAGGCATGTGTTCTCCACTCTCCATGGACCATATCAGATCAAATTGTGCATCAGGAAATGGTTGATTCAGAGCATCTGCAACTTGGAAGGAAACCTGGTAACCGTTCACCTAACAAAATTATCCACAGCACTTGTCTAAAACTCAAGAAAAGAAAATAGAAACAGGTTATTTGGTCAATGGGTTCCATCACGCGTATAAAAGAAAACTAAATCACAGGTTGGAAATACACAAGCAATAGGTATTGCCGATGTGATGTACTGTCCAATAGCGCTTAATATGTTGGGCCATTATTTTTGCTTTATTCTACTTGGGCTTTTGTTAAAGTTGGTCCAAATTAGAATTAGTTTATCTGGAGAACAATTAGTCCAAGTGTCCAAGGGTTATTAGGTTGTAAATGAAGCTTCCTCTTCTGTTTCTACTGCATAAAATTCCTGATCCGATTGGTGTTGAATTAACCTTCATCTGGCTGTTTTGCTCACATACTTCAGCCCATAATAACCCAACATAAGTGGGCAGTCTGGTATGAAGGAACAGAAGGTAAAAAGAAAGTTTGTGTCAAGAGAAGAGGATTCTACAGAATATAATGCCAACTCAAGTAATTAAAGTTGAATGTTCAACAGCCATTTGTGCCAATATTTGATGGTGTAAAATGCGATTACTGGTGTTCTAAGAAGCACAAATTTGGACACGTGACACGGCAATTCTAAATTACTGATGATACGGACACAGTGGGAGACACGGGTGAAAATAGAAAAATACGTATGTTTTGATGTATTTTGATGTGATTAATGCGGATACTGCATCCACAACAGCCCAAATTATGAGTTAACCACAGTAACTTGGCATATTGATGGAGCCGAACACCGTCTCTACATAATAATGAGATGATCCATCAAAAAGATAAACCACAAGGCACAATAATGAAACCCAACACTGTCTCTACATTTGTTTCAAAGAGAAATGTTGAGAAAACTATGGTTAGCCTACCAGAAAAACCTAATACCATGGTTGCTATAATTGAAGAAACAAAGGATGTCTTTGAAATGATTCCCAAGAGCTGATGGGTTCCTTGAAAGCTCAGGAAGAAAGATCGTTAAGACAATTGGAGAAGCCACTTGAAAGTCATTTCAATTGTAGTAAATTTGAACTTCAAAAACCATGGAGAATCATCAAGTGGTAGTCATACAAAAGGAGAACCAAGAGATGGTACATCTGGAAGAGGAAGAAATTCAAGACGACAAGGCAGAGGACTGTTGGTTTAATATAAAATGCTGATAATACAAGAAAATGTAAAATTTGTGAAAGGCGAAATCACCTTGAAAAGGACTGTTGGTTTTAAGGGGAAGTTCAATATCACAAATAACATCAGCAAGCTAATTTTCCTGTAGAAAAGGAAGGCAAAAGACACTTGTTTTACGTTTGTCAAGCAGCCTCGGAACACAAGAATGAGGTTTGGCATCCTGATAGTGCTTGTAGAAACCACATGACGGGGGACAACTGCATTTTCTTGGACATCAATACTTCTGTTAACTCTCAAGTGGAAACGGGAAATAGAGCATTTGCGAATGCAACGGAATAAGGAACAACTGAGGTTGAAACCAAGAAAGAACAACGTAATTCATGACATTTTACTTGTTCCAAATTGGGAGCAAAATTTAGCAAGTGTTGCACAGCTGGTAGAATATGGATATGCAGACAATTTTGAAGCTAGCAGCTGCCCACTTCAAGATGGAACCATGCAAAGCAAGTTGGGGCTGAGATAAAGATGGAGAAGAATCAAAGCTTTCCACTCACATTCATGTATGCTGAAAATGTTGCTTTGAAAGCTCATGTGGATGATGAATCATGGAATGTGGATGATGAATCATGGTTATGGCATAAAAGACTTGGGGACTTGAACTTTCATAGTCTCAAGTTACTTCAGCAGAAGAGTATGGTTCATGGTATTCCCAATATCATGGAAGGTCATGATGTTGAGAAGGTTGCGCACTTGGATAGCCGTATCGGTGATCTTTTCGAAAAGGAGTTGCATCGAATTATTTCATACAGATGTTTGTGGTCCCATGAGGACTCTGTCACATGCTGAAAACAAGTTCTTTATCCTCTTCATTGATGACCATACAGGGATGAGATAGGGGTATATTTTGTGAGGGAAAGGTCTGAAGTGTTCACCATCTCAAGAAGTTTAAAAATCTGGTGGAGAAACATAGTGGGCAATGCATAAAGATCAAGAGAAGGGGTAGAAGCAAAAAGTAGAACTCTAAGGAGGTCGACAAATTATATGAAGATGCAGGTGTTGAAAGGCACCACACGTTGCGTTATACACCGCATGGAGTATCCGGAAGAAATAATCAAACGGTGATGGAAATTGCCAAATCTATTTTGCATGGAGAAAGGCTACTAAAGAATTTCCTGGATGAAGTTGTTTACACGGCAGTTTGTTTAATAAATACGTGTCCTAGCCAGTTGGAATCAAACTCCACTACAAGCGTGAGTGGGAGAAACTATCAACAAAATATCTCAAGATATTTGGGTGCATTTGTTACTCTCAATTCCAAAAGAATTCATTTGGATGAAACAAGTGAGAAATGTTCTCGTGTGTGTGTGTGTGTTTTGTGGTGGGGGGCCCAGAAGCCGAACTTAGTGGCGCAAAGCGACCGAAGCTGAGCGGGGTGAGACTTCTAGCCCAATGGGTTCAACTGTTGTAATTGGGCGTTCGGCCCAATGGATTGGGGGGTGCAGGGGCAAATGCCCTTGAGGTACGGTACAACCTAATTAGAGTTGGATTACCTAATTAGAGTTGGACTGTTTTACCTAATTAGAATGGAATTAGGATTGGAATAGAGTATATCTATAAATACTCTCTATTGTAAAATCCTATACATGAGCTCAAATAATAAATCTCGCTCCGCTCCTGTGGATGTATCCGGTTTTATAGAACCACGCAAATCTTGTGTTGATCTCTTTACTATTTCATATTCTATATTGTGTGTGTGATTGATAGATTTCGCTAACAAGTGGTATCAGAGCTCAAGTTAATTCAATCACACGAAGAACAATGGTGTGGAATACATCCGTGTCGAAGTTCGATGGAACTAGGAATTTCGAATTGTGGCAACAGAGAGTTAAGGATCTGCTGGTGCAGCAAGGTTTGTCGAATGCACTGGGCGGGAGGTCTAAGAAACCAGAGCAGATGATCGATGATGATTGGGAAGATCTGCAAGTGAAGGCCGTGAGTACGATTTGTCTATTTCTCGCAGATAAAGTTATGTACCAAGTAATCGGGGATGATTCGCCGACTGGGATTTGGACAAAATTGGAGAGCAAGTATATGTCGATAAATACCGTGAATGTGGACAAGTTCGAGCATTGCTTGGACTTGGTAAACGTCTCTAGGTGATAGAGATGAGGCATCACCCAAGTCAGTTGGATCAAGATAAGTTATCTTCTAAAGAGGCGAATATATTCGACAATGTAGAGATTGTTGGAACTTATGGCTCATATAGAGAGGGCCAGAAGCCGAACGTAGTTGCCAGGATTGAGGGAAGCAGATCAGAGTGAGACTTTTGGCCCAATGGGTTCAATTGTTGTAATTGGGCCTTCGGTCCAATGGATTGGGGGGGTGCGGGGGCGGTACGGTACAACCTAATTAGAGTTGGATTACCTAATTAGAGTTAGATTGTATGACCTAATTAGAATTGGGTTACCTAATTAGAGTTGGATTCTAATTAGAGTTGGTTTACCTAATTATAATAGAATAAGGATTGGAATAGAGTATATATCTATAAATACTCTCTATTGTAAACTCCTAGACATGAGCTCAAATAATAAATCTCGCTCCGCTCCCGTGGATGTACCCGATTTTGGAAAACCACAAAAATCCTGTGTTGATCTCTTTACTATTTCACATTCTATATTGTGTGTGTGATTTATAGATTGCGGTAACATAAGGGTTACCGGTTGTGTAGAGATTAGGGTTTAGGGATGTGTTATATGATGAGAATGTTTCCTGGAATTGCGAACAAGGAAAATTGAGAAGTAATCTGTCCAAATTGACAAGGAACAAGAAAATTCAGATGAAGATGAAGATAATGATGATTCACCTCAATCCTCAAGGGGGGTAGCTTCCTATCATCTCCCAGCTGCAAGTTCAAGTTGAAGTTCTAGCTCATCTTCACCACGCTCAACTCCAAGAAAAATGAGGAGTTTGAGTGGTGTATGATAGATGCAATATTTGAATGGTGGAACTGAAAATTGTGAAGAAGCGGTTAAGGAGGAAGCTTGTAGGAAGGGTATGGAACTGAAAAATCGAAATTTATCAATGTGAAGGTGGTGTGTTCATTTCAGCTGAAAACATTTTGAAGAAGTTTGGGATAAGTGTGTAAACCTGTGGTAACCTCACTTGTGGTGATTCTGGTGAATGAAAAACTCGTAGAAGAAGGATGATGAGAAGAATGTTGATGCCACGTCTTCCAAAAAAAAGTTTGATATTTGTTGTACTTGACAGCCATGTATGCTGCAAGTGTGCTTTCTAGATTCATACTCCTAACCAAAGTCGTATTGCAGCTGCAAAAAGAGTTTGCTATATATTAGAGGAAGAACCAGCTACGGAATTAAGTACTGGAGAGACCTTAAGGTCAAATTAATGGGGTTATAGTGATCGGGGTAGCTGCTTTGATGATACTAGAGGTTGGGTCTATATTTTGCTTTACTCTACTTGGGCTTTTGTTGCACTTAGTCCAAGTGGTTGTACTGTTTGGAAGTAGTATCTACACAAAATTGTAAGCGTTCAACCCCTATTTGCAGAAAATTTCTGATCCGATTGGTGTTGAATTAACTTTCATCTGGTTGTGTGTGTTCACAAATAACCAAATGTAAACCTCCCCAAGGAATACTTGAAACTGTAAACCTACCGCGAGGCTCAGGCAATCATTGCTTACCCCAATCCATTACTTTCTTCTCCTTTTCAAGTTAGTCAAAGTATGTTAAGCTTGCCAAATGGAAATTTCAAACTCATGCACCAGAAGAAGTTTTAAAACAATAGATGGCTGAAAAGTGGAGACCATAAAGCTCAACGGACCTTTTCAGCTAATCCTTCGGTGGCAGCAAGAGCTTCAGCCCTCTGGGCTTGAACAGGGCTCAGTGTGATGCCTTGGCATTGAGCCCCATATTTTCTTGCTATATACCTAGAACTGCCTCCAATTCCGCACCCAACATCGACAACACTCTTAGGTCTCTTTATTGGGTCCTCTGCAAACCATTTCATTAATACATTGAACTCTAAAGGGAGAAAAAAACATGTCGAAAAGACAAACTTTATTTGCACGAGCATAGGAGAGAAACACGCGCGCGCGCAAAGAGAGCCGGAGAGAACAGAATAAACTCAAGCACCTTAACCTCCATTCGCATGAGGGCCCAGAAGTAAAACGCGTCATTCCCCAATGGAGAGACACAGAGTAATATCAAAATAAAGAAAAGCATCTAATAGCAGAACCAGCAACACTTCTCACAACAAAACATCACAAGCCGTTTCCTTACTGCATTTGCAAACTCAAAAAAATATGTATTCCATTCAGTGAGATAACCCTGGCAGATAGATTATAGATAATCACTTAAACTTCCTACTCTGTTTTCTTCTTTTTGGGCTAACCTAACCAACATTGGTTAGAAAAATCTACCCCAATCATATGAAAGACTATGTAGTGAAATTTGGATTTAGTAATTCTTAATTGGACTCATCCTTAATTTCCTTCTAACCATCATGAAGTTTTCTGGGGTTCTACATCAGTGAGCTCTGACCTTTCACCAACAGAGTGTTCTCTCATAAAAGGCGAGCTTTATATGATCGAGAGGCCTATGAGACATCTCTGTTAGATAATCGCTCATCACCAAGATCTTGTTTAGGAATACATCATACATTTTAGATCCGTCCCATAATTGTTTACGTAACCATGCCAATGCAATACGGACAACCACTTCGGTGGAGTATTTTTTAAAGCGCCAATCTAGTTGGGATCTCTTAATTTATCCCCTTTACTTGTAACAAATTAGGAAAAACCCATTCAACAAGAGAGAGAAACTAGTATCTACAACAAAACATGGAACTCGTCATCAACTGGAATTCATGTGCATATGGACCTGCCAAGTCTTTCTTTCGTTTCAACATCACCTCGTGTCAATTTACATTGTTTTGATTGTAATTGAAAGATTCATATTAAGCTACTAACTTTCTCAATAGTCTATCTAACCAAGCATACTTGGAGTCAGACCTATTTTTCTATTACGTCAGCCTCTTTCAATCCCCCAACTTTAAACACTGGGTTCCGTTCACTTGCAAGGAAAGGAAACAAATTGAACTTTTCTGTATTTTATGTGTTTAGTTAGTATAAATGTTATAGAACTCACATCTCTAACATCCCACTAGGTTTACATTTTCAACTTTTCCATAAGTTTCTTTTATCAAATGAATACATGAAAAAAAATACTTTTTTTTCCTTTACTTCACTAATAAAATTCCAAGAATAATATTCAGGTACAAATTTTTGACAAAATGAACTGAGCTTGGGTGACATAAATCATGACTCCCAAGTTGCAAGGTTCTTACTACAGAAAATTTCAGAAGTATCACAACAACCAAAGTAAGAATTTCCATCTACTGATGCCACCGCGTTGGAATTCGATTCAGAAGAAGGAAGGAAGGAAGGAAGCACAAGGACAAGCGAGTACGTCAGAGATGACCAACTGATTAGCAGGTACAATGAAAAATAAAGCCATCAAAACACAAAATACCACGTTCGCGATTATAAAATGCGTAGAAGCACAGACAATCCAAAAATTGATGAGGTTAGTGGTGAATGGCTTTTACCCAGTTCCCCAATTTCATCTTACTTCAGTATGGAATCCTGTCCTCCTAAACTTCCCACTATTTCAACCAACTTTAGTACACGTACTGATCGAGGAAAAAGTACAGCACGGCCAGTGCTCTGCGCTGTCGCTGGGTTTGGATTTGTAAGAAGCAGGGACATTTCATGAACAAATTCAAGCCACTGACTGTGAAACTTGAGAACTAGTCTCTACTTTCAGAATGAGACAAAGATTACAAAAAACAAAAAAGGTATGATTATTCAGAAACTAGTTATTAGAACCTTCTGCTCGAGCTTAAGGGGACGACAGATGTTGAGGCATAGCATGGTGTGAGTTTAATTCTTATCAATCCCTCCCTCGGATAGCATGTAAGAAGACGACATAGAAGGAACTAAATTTAGGGGAGACACAACACACACACACACACACACACACACACACACACACACACGTACATGGAGATTAAAACGCACCCGGAACACCGGCGAATCGGAGAGACTCTTCAATCATACGAATCTGAGCGGATCGATGGTCGGAAAGTAGGGAGAGGGCGTCGTTTTTGTCGTTCTTGTTATTGTAGTTTGGATCGTAGAAGCCGTGGTGCATGTGGTCCCCCCATATCTCCTCCCATACCCCAGACGACTCGTCGTACAATTCCGCTATCCCTTTCTGAAGCTTTTCAACTTCCTCTGTACGTGCTGCTGTAGTTGTAGTCGATGCACAAGTGGAAGTTGTGGTGGTGGTCCCTGGAGGCTTGGAACTGGCTCCTCCTACTCCTACATCTGGTGGCCCCTGAGCAACTTCGCCGGCCAAGCCACGAGGCAGCATGCGACCGAGTATTGATGGGCGCCGCACAAATCCCCAGCCGCAGGTGCTGCATAAACCATTCATATTCCCAATGATTCCCACAACCAATGCTGATGACTCTTTCCAGATTGGTAAAATGTTAGTGGACACCGGGATATGATATGGGAGGATAAATTGCGTACCTTTTTTTTCTTTTTTTTTAATTTATTATGTTGACCGTCCCCACCCTCCACTCCCACTCCAGAGAGTGAATGAGTGAGTGAGGAGTTATGAGTTACTTGCACGTAAGCACATGCGTCTAACGTCGTGTATTTGTTGCCCTTTCGAATGACCAAAACCTCAAACCAATGCGCTCAATTCTATTATGTTACTATAAAGCAAAAAATAAAATAAAATAAAACATAAATCACTACCACAAACATACAAACAAACAAACTGTCTTTTTCATCAACTTATTTTCAAATTAGACTGTCCAATCGAATTGAGTAGAGACAACAATGTCCATACCTGGTATTTTTTAGAAAATAAAAAACATAATTCAATATTAATCAAACATGACATAAATGACATACAACCATCAACTACAGAATGCATGTTGCCTGCGTTTTGTAAAAATTTTATTTTAATGATACTTGTAGAAAGGAGAAAATATGAACCATAATATTGATAATATATTCTCCATAATCAATCACCATAAGTTTCAAAAATCTAAAGTCCTAACTAGGTGTATTTCAATAAAAATCTAATAAATATTTGAGTATATTTTGATTAATATTGCATTAAACACTCAAACCAATAAAAAGAAACCTAGCTTAACCGTAGGCCTCATAAATTAGAAGGTCTAAATTCATAAATACATGGTGGTGATGTATGAAAAGACAAAGTTTTTTTTTTTGGAAAAATGTCTCGTAAAAGAGGAAGACTACAATCTTCAAAAAAGAAATTCATAAAATATTTCTAAATTCAAAATCAATGAATCATATTCATTTAGATTTATAAATATTATATACTCAAATGAATCTAATTCATTGAATAAGAATTCGGTGACAGAGATCAAAGAATTTCTCCTAGCAAAAATGTCTCCAATGATTAGCCCAATTGTGAATATGAAAAATGACTTTGCCACGTTAATATTTATGTGGTGCTATACTTATAGTTCAAATCTTTCAATGATCACGATGGACTAATATAAAAAAATAACTTTGATATCACCAAAACAATTTTACTAAAGTGTAATGAAATAGTACTGTAACAATTAAAAAATATTTTAATTTAAAAAATATAGTTCAACCATTGAAAATGTTAAAGAAAATCAATATTATTTGATATGTTGTATTTTTTTATGATTTTTCTTCAAATTTTTTGTTTCTCTTTATTTGTCTCAATGAAAATAAATTAGTAAAAGATAAAAATATAAAGTAATATTAAAAACATTCAAATAAAATTATGTTAAATACACTAAAAATATTAAGAAATTGTCTTTTCTGAAAACTTAATTACCCATGATTGAAAATTTGGTCATAGTCAATGACCCAAATTTGCTACAAGCCTATAATTAAAGGCTGAAAATTCTAGATAAGATTTCATGATTTGACTTGGATTTTTCAAGCTATTTCTTTCACCCTACAACGAACTCCGGCCTGATTGGCAACTTCGATTACTTCTTGTATTTATTAGTCACTGCTGGTGGTTCTCGAAATCATCCATGGGCCATGTCATAATATTTTCTTCAAAATAAGGCTTCGGGTCTGTTTGGATAAGGTGACTAGGTTGGCTGCACTGGTGACACACGACAAGAGGCCTAGAAATATTGCTCCTAGCATTGGATTGACAAAGGTCATTGATATTAATAAAATTCTTACAAGCTCACCCATATATTCAAATCACTAACACTAAAACATGACATTTTAAACAAAGTTACATTATTTGAATCAAAATATACATCCTTTCCAAAATAAATACTACAAAATGTACATGACTCTCCCATGCACTTCTTCAAAAAAAGACATGTCGTCCACATGTACTCCCTGTTCCTACTCTAGTGTTGTACCTGAAAAAAAAAGGGCTAAGCTACATAATCCAGTAGGGATATCTACGCCAATATCATGTGAATATGAAGGAATTAAGCACACAATATGAGCATTAAATAACAACACAAGTATGAACTTACATGTAACACAAGATAGACGTGAATAACACACTCAACCATCTTACCGCACCGTCTATTTTATATTCAGTCATTTCTTAATATCGATTCATTTTTCATTCCATAACTTATGTTCTCTCATCAGTATGTCACAGCTGCCGTCAAGCCACCACTACCATCTATAGGTTCTCTCACTAAGTCATTCATCACCTTCCACGTCTCACAAGAGTAGTCAACGCATCATATCAAATTTTCAAACCTCAACATACCAAGATCACTAGGACACACTCGAAACTCATGCTAACAAACCTATAGCATAGACTTATCATTGCACGAATTGTTCAACCGATATCGAACTCACACGTATCATCATATCTTTATCCCAGTGATTTAGTTGTCCTTCCTAATATGATACCCAAAGGTGCTAAAGTATAATTATAGCATAACACACATCCAATGGAGGTTAGACAAGATATCCTCGTATTTCATAATTTCATAGATGTATATCCACATTTCACATTTTCAAGCACTAATATATAGCATAAGTGAGATCACAAGAGTAAAACAATAATAAGTCAAGGACGAGCATTCAATAGCTTCATAATAATTACTCATAGTCCATCGATTCATTTAATACACACCATGACTCGTGTGTTAAGACTCACGTATATCTACGCCATATTCTCATTAAGTATCAAGTTGTTATACCTGACTTTCTCCTGAATGAGACCAGTGTATGTCATTCTTAGCACTCCCATGAAAGGATCTAGTACACTCCTGGCATACCCAAAGGGATCCAGTATATTTGTAAGTCACTGTCCTAGCTTTCCCGAGTGGGAGTTTAGTTCACATCCCTCCTAGCATTTTCAAAGGAATTTAGTATAATCCTCCTAACATTCCCAAAGGAGTCTAGTTCTACAATCACGTATATACGTGTCTCACAATAATCATCTTATATCGCATTGGTGTCCACATATGTCATGTGTCACATAATTATCGTCTACTTTCATTTAAACAATAACGTCGGTCATATGTTCCATAACTTTTCTTATGCGTAATTCATCATTTACATAACTCTCATAATTCACGTTTCACATACACATTATAATAATGTGTCCTAATGACAATTTCTATTCTATCATAGCGAGTCATGGACTCTTCGTTCATAATAAGCCATGAAGTTTTATGCAATCCCAATAATCAACAGTGAATTAATTATCAAAGTGACAAGCACTATGGAGTGCACGAAAAACAAGCAGTTAAAGCACACGAATAATCAACCACCAACGTGTCACTTACCAATCATCCCATATCATTTCAAGACCAACCCATCTCATGACCATTTCCATTCTATTACAATTCATCATACATCTCTATTTCAAACCACCACTTGACCTAACGCCACCCGATAATACAAGGTCCAAGCGTCGCCTTAGGAAACAAGAGAACTCTTCACGACACTAGAATAAGGTGAAACTATTTTCTAGAAATAATATCACAAATGACAAATTTATGGGAGAAAGGACCCCTCACACTACCGTCCCACAATGGAGCTCAAATCATAGTCAGATACAGAGACACTCGCTAGACAACGTCTCAACCTCAAAGTATGTAGATGGGCTTTGCACAAAGGGTATAGGGGTTAACACCCACACCAGATGTTTTCAATATTAATATGGGTTGTATAGCTCATATCAACTCTTGTTTGTTCGTAACATTCTATAACATCTCACACAACACCATCTCACCACGTAGCTCAAATCATATGCAATAACTCTAAGCCCTCATCCTAACAAGCACTGAACCACATGTTGGGTTGGATCTCGACACCTAAGAGGGTAAAAAGGGGGACTTTACGAGATTAATACATGGTATCATCAAAGGTTAAGGTACTCGAGTGTCACCAACTAAGGAGATCAATATATACTTCAATATCTGGAAAAAAATTTCAAAACTAAGGATGTTCACCACTAGAACAAGGTATAGGTTCTTCCCAAATCTCCATAAACTCTCAAATAAGACTAAACAACGAAGGAAGCATAAAAGTGGACCAAATCAAGCAATACACGCGTAATAAAAGTGAAATATCCTTACCTCAAAGTGAAACAAATAAGATTTGAGCTCCAAGGTGAAACTCTAACTTCCATGGTGAAGAAGAAGCTCCAATCAACCCTCCTCCAAATAAAATGGTGCTACCAAACTCGAACCATCAACAAAGCTTGATAGATTGGCAGAGAATCTTGAAGGAATTTGGATGATCTTGAGATTAAATCATGTATTTGGGTGGAGAGTGAGTGGAGATGAAGGTTTTCTAGAGAGAGAAAGAAAAAAAATTAGATTTTGAGTGTATATGTTATGTCTAAAAAAAAATCTGATTTGCCCCTTTAAATTTGTGTTTTCTACCCGTCTGATTGGTCATGAAAATCCCATGACCGGTCACCCATAGCTACTGACCAAAATTTTTGAAATTTTTATTTTCGTATGATTGGTCAAACTAGCCTTCTTTAGCCTTGACCGGTCACCCCTTCTCCTTACTTACTCCTCCCCTCTTCACCGAAACTCATCTAAACTATCATTCATCTTATCCAACCCATATCAATATCAATTTCAATCACCATAAGATATTCTAAACACCAAAATAAAATTAAAAAAAATTTGGACCCTTACATCCTCCCCTCTTTAGAGGAATTTTGTCCTCAAAATTAAACAAAACATGTCGATACGGTCACTTCTCAATAATAACAACTTACAAGACACGGATACACTGTCAGGATCCCAACGCTAGCTATCACACAGGTCACCGATACTTGTCTAGTAATCCAATGAATCAAGCCATAACGCTACATCCGACTCGTGCACGTATACTTATCAATGAGTGAACAATCAGTAATGGCAACAATATATTGTCCATGGCCACCAAATCATGCATATACACCATCCCCAACAAGTATTCATTTCTCCATGGCTAAACTAGTCCACGTGCCAATTTCAATTATGTACACACTACTTATGCATATTTCTTATCTACCGAGTACATATCACTGAGATATAAACAAATCCATATATGAAGTAAATTATGTTGACACACACATATATTTAATGGTACTCATTTATCTACAACATAAGTGACTATTTAGCCCATATAACTAGGCAGAATATACCAATGCAATTCAAGCATCAACAATGTCAAATCCATCCGCAACAATCGTGACTCCACAAGTCCACATGGATCGAATTTGAGAGTCTTTTGAAGATCAATATTTTTCAGAATCATACCGTGAGCAGTTGAGGGAATAATTTGAGAGGTTAGAGCAAGGCAATATGACAATTTTAGAGTATGCTTCCAAGTTTCAATCATTGTTGCGTTTTGCGCCGGAACTGGTGATTTCAAAAGACCAAAAGGGTCGTCGTTTTGAGAAGGGCTTTCATTCTTCCATTAAAAGGCTTGTCATTAGCCAACATAACACGAAATTTTCAGAGATCGTGGAGTGTGCAAGAAGTGTTTGAGTTACCAAAGGATGCACAACACAGAAATAGGGTTTGGGAGTCGAGGCAACCCAATGCCATCTCAATGTCATCTTCGTCGGGGAGTGTTGGGAACTGAGGGCGTGACAACTTAGTATCAGAGCAAAAGGTTAGAATGCCTCGAGACCGTTGGAAAACGCTTAGTCTCATGGGTTCAAACATACCGCACTTAGACATGACTTGTGGGTGCTTGTATGGATGACATGCATTGGCATTGCATTGCTTTATATGTAGATTGACGTGTAATATTTGTTCCATGTTGGGAACTCGTTGTAGGCTTTGGCCTTGTGTCGATCATGTCGTTTGACTTCGTTAGTGTCTTTTCTTATCCTTGTAGCGTAATGCCTCCTGGACGTGGAGTGAGGTTGGGTGGACCTCAAGGCTGAGGCCGAGGCCATTATCGGAAGATACCTTTAGAAGATGTTGTGAGTCAACGAGAGGAGGCACCACAAGGGGAACAAGTTGATGAGGGGATAGAACAGAACGTGGAGCCTCTGGTCATTTCGGGTAACTTCGCGAGGGAATTCATTGCGGCACTTGTCGAGTCCAATCTGTTGAATCCAACTACCAAGGTCAATCCGAATAATCGGGCTATCGATGCCATGAGAGAATTTTGACGTCTCAATCCACCTTAATTTAGCGGAGAGGGTGGTGATTTTCTTGCAGCCAACCATTGGCTTGCTGAGATTCGTAAGTTGTTTAATTCGCTGATGATCATAGAAGACGACCTTAGGGTTCGTATTGTAGTGTGTCAACTTATCAAAGAAGCAAACGAGTGGTGGCAATCAATTCTTGAGGCGAGGAAGGATGCTAGGAGGGTGGCTAGGTTGGCGACTCAGGCTATGAACCGGATGTGGAGAATCTCACATGGGCCGAATTTGAGAGTCTTTTTGAAGATCAGTATTTTTCAGAATCATATCGAACAGTTGAGGGAACAATTCAGAGGTTAGAGCAAGGCAATATGACAATTTCAGAGTATGCTTCCAAGTTTCAATCATTGTCGCGTTTTGTGCCGGAATTGATGGTTTCGGAGGACTAGAAGTGTCGCTATTTTGAGAAGGACCTTCATTCTTCCGTTAAGAGGCTTTTCATTAGCCAACATAACACGAAATTTTCAGATATCGTGGAGTGCGCAAGAAGCGTTGAGTTACCAAAGGATGCATGTGCGGAAATAGGGTTTGGGAGTCGAGGCAACCCAATGCCATCCCAATGTCATCTTCGTCGGGGAGTGTTGGGAACCGAGGGCGTGACAACTTAGTATCAGAACAAAAGGTTAGAATGCCTCGAAACCATGGGGAAACGCTTAGTCTCATGGGTTCAAACATACCGCACTTAGACATGACTTGTGGCCTTGTGGGTGCTTGTATGCATGACATGCATTGGCATTGCATTGCTTTATATGTAGATTGACATGTAATATTTGTTCCATGTTGGAACATGAGATTCTCATTTTGGGATTTTCAGATGTCTGAGTCTTTGAGATGTTGATTTTGAAATTATCAAAATAGGCCTTTAGAGTCTTAATCTCAAAAGTAGGTCTGGAGCTACTTTTGAGATTCTGATTTTGGATTCTGAAATTTTGTTACCATTCTATCTTTAAATTTTTATAATTTACAAATACTACCCTTATATAATTTACGGTAATGAATTATTTATTGGGGTCAACCTTTAAGTTTTATTAATGGACTATTTTTGGTAATGTGTTTTGGATTGTACTTTTTGTCTTGTAATAAAGGTAATACGTGGAGCTAATATATTCTGGATTATTATTTTTTTCATGTAATTGAGGTAACTCATGAAGCTAATGTGTTTTGCATTGTATTTTTGACATGTAATGGGGGTAATACATGGAGGTAATATATTTTGTATGTTATGGTAATAATAATGTAGCAAAAGACGGTATATATATTTTAAACACTTTTATGATTATTGTATTTTAAGATTAATTCTATTTGTAAATATAAAAATTAGTTGACTATATTTCAAAATACATAAGGGGAAATTTTTAAATATACAAATAAGGAGCCAAAATATAAAGGCATTATGGTCAATTGTTCACCTATAATCTAATAACCTGATTATACTATCAAGCACTTCATATATTTTACACAGTTTTATCAAATATTTTACAAATTCTAATTATGAATTTTTCATAATCTAAAATTTCAAAAGCTGAATCCCAAAATCCAAAAACACCTTGAAGAATTCCTCCCAAACACATTCTTACTAATTTATATCACTATATTAAAGTATAGAGAGACTCTTTTTGAATCCGAAATTGGTCTCTTTAGTCACATATTCTTTATTCACTCATTTAATTAAATAAAATAAAAAGATTAATTTGTTTCTCCTACATCCAAAATTATTCCATAATTACTAACCTTCTATATATAACTTATCCGTATTTACAACTCTCTCCAACTCATCCAACTTACCTGGCAGCCGAAATCTAAACCATAAGTTTCACTCTACATCTTTGAATTGGAGGTTGGTCTTAATTGGTCTTCATTGGATATTTTGGTGAGGGTCAGGAGGACTCTAAAGAGAATCTTGAAGGCTAGATGAAAAGAGTCCCAAATCTTCTTCAAAAATATTTGACACTCGCACACATTTGAGCCAATAGAGTTTGTATGTTGTTAAATACTTGGAAAAAAAAAATAGAAATACACGTCTTAGACTTTCATTTTATGATTTGAAGGGAGCTTCCAAGATTAGAACTGTATAATGTACCATTTTCTAGTCTTGGACATCCTTTTGTTTCGCAATTAGAACATTGGGTCAAATCTCCTATGAAAGCCTCCGTACTGATGTATGTTAATCCATGTTTAGCGTACAAGTGAAAATATGGTGTAAGCTATATATGTGTACGCCATTCTTGATTTTTGTAGAGTTTGTTGTTTAAACTAATTTACAGTTTACTCATCGTAGTTTACTTCACTTTTATATCCATTTGATTGCTTGGAGTAGTCTTAAAGTTAAGTGACAACTTCAAAAAGGACATTTGGTCGATAAAAATTTTGGAATGGAGAGCTTATAACTAGCATAATGCTTAAGACGACACTGAACGAAATATTTGAGGTAATCTAATTAGCAAGGAGTATGCATGATGGCCCGAAGTGGCATGTTGATGGTTTTTGTTGAAATTCAAATGATGTTTTAGACGTATTGTAGATTCATGTACTAGACTTATTATAGATTCATGTACTAGACTTATCTCTCAAATTTGTATTTTTATTATGATGAGTAGATTTTGAAGTCGGGATTTTAATTGTATGAAGTATACCTATTGCTCTAAAAGACTATAACTACAATTTGCACTCAACTATGAGTTAGGCATTCATTTATTTACCTATGTATTCATTAGACATGTATATAACTAAAAGTAAATTATTTGATCCTAATATTGGGAATTTTTGGGCAAGAAATCCAATTTTTCAAAATTTGAATCTGTGTCTTTATGGGAAATTAAGTTTAAGACTTCTTACTGAATTTTTGAGATTATTCTTCTTTATCCGAAAGAAAAAGAGAAATGAGGGGCTAATCACACAATAATACCCACGGTTTCTTTGCAGAGAGACAGACGGACAAACCCGCATAGGCCCATACCCCTTTACCCCCCGCCCCCCACACACTCTTCCTCTGTGTTACAGCCTCCCTCCCCATCTGATAATATTTCTCAGGCGTCCTTTTCTTCAGTTTCTATCGCTCTGGGAGGTGGGAATCTCAATCATTTTATTATATACATGCGAACAAAATGCGATCTGCGCTTTGGGTTATGCATCATCGGTTACGTCTGAGCTATTGAGCTTGATTGTTTGGTTCTCTGCTATTGTCGACGACTAGAGGTGTGTAGTGCGGTGGTTGGGTGGGTATGACTAGTACGTCTATGGCGTCGGCGACATCGATGGCGGTAGGGATGAGGTCTTCGTCACCGTTCACCGTGTCGCAGTGGCAGGAGTTGGAGCATCAAGCTCTCATCTTTAAGTATCTCATGGCCGGAATGCCTATCCCGCCTGATCTTGTTCTTCCCATTCAGAAGAGTTTCGAAGCTATCCCTGCTAGATTCTTCCACCATCCAACCAGTCAGCTCACGAATCTCTCTCTATGGTTTTTATTTTCGAGTGCCTAATTTATTTACATGGATTAATTTTATTCAACTTGTTCTGTGGTGTTTATTCCTCTTGGTTGATGGCATTAGCTCTAGATCTCCCTTCTATGCGCCTGAGATTCGTTTCTTTTGAACGAATAAGTATGCGTCTTTTTTTGGTCCTCGGTTGAGGTGCAAATTACTGCTGAATTTACTTTAAAAGCTGAATATTCATCATCCAACTGCTTTGCAGCTATAGAAATTGTCACAGGATATTCCTGCTAAGGCCATTGTTCTTTGGTCAGGATACGTGGTTACCATTTTGATGCCAGTAGTGAAGCATCATATCCATCACTACTTACATTTTGAATTTTGGCAGTGGCTTATTGTTCCTTGTATGGGAAGAAGGTGGACCCGGAGCCCGGGAGATGCAGGAGGACTGATGGGAAGAAGTGGAGGTGCTCCAAAGATGCATACCCAGACTCCAAATATTGTGAGCGCCACATGCACCGTGGCCGCAACCGTTCAAGAAAGCCTGTGGAATCCCAAGTAGCAGCTGCCTCACACTCATCCTCGTCCTCCACTGTGACATCACTCACTAATGCCGGAAGCAACAACAGCTCTATTTCTACTATTACTACTACTGCTGGTGGAGCTGCAAGTTTCCAGAACCTTCCCTTTCCCTTTGCCAACACCCAGGGCCCAGGTGCTGGAAATGACCACTCTCGGCTTCACCTGGAACACGTTCCCTATGGGATCCCACACAATGATTACAGGTATTTTCGCTTTTGCCGTTACTAGTGCAGCATCTGCAATCTTGTCTTAATTACACTTTTCTCCATTGAAATCATTAGGAGTCTCCAAACATGGTATAGGATAACTAAGGACTCATGATAAGTGCCATAATGAAGGACTGGGTATCTCCATGAAACCGTTTCATTATCTGCAATGCACTGAGTTCCTGAGCCCTGATGTCCATCAGTCACTGTGGTTGAAACTTTGTTGTGTCTGCACAGTGTGTGTTGGTTTTAAACATATCTCCGCCTTATGTGTGGTATGTGAAGTTGAATGCAGAACGAGTTGTTTGAAATTTTGTTGGGCATGCTCATTAGTTGTTGTTTCTCCATTCCATTCAGTTTCTGTCAAAGTGAATGGAGGGCAAGGATAGGTTTTCTGGTTTTGCAATTTTTTTGTGTTTGTTGTCTTCATTCTTCATTCTTAGGTCATGCAGTATCCTCATACTTATCAAACTAGTTTTAGTTATCCATGGTCAAAGGGCAAAAAGGCAAATAAGAGAGGAGTTACATTTGAAGTAGATCAACTGCAAACTGAAGACACCCCCAAATTGATGTTATTACTTAAATTTTCTCTCAGTCAGAAGAGTGTCTGGAGCCCCACCTACCACGTTTTTCTCCAGTTCTCTTTTCTCGGATATGTTTCAATGTGGATATCAATTTCTCTATTTGGCGTCCATGATTTCTTTAGCTTAATCCCTCTTGCTGGTTGCACAACTTTCTTACTTATCCTGCTAAGCTGCTACTATGTTTTGGATACCAGCATTTGTTCAGACCCTACTTTTATTCTGCCATGTTTTGTAGTTTTAAGTTGGTCCTTGCTCTCTGCCATTACAGTCCATTGTTTTTCTCCTAAAGTGCTTATTTGAGATGTTTCCTTTTTATATCTAGTTCTAGCCGTTTACCTGACAGGGTTTCTCTTGCAAAATTGTTAGTGGCAAGGGAAATGCAACCCATAATTTATCAAGGGATACTAATAATGCTTATACTAACAGGTACAGAATTTTTGAAAATGTTGTGGCTGATTTAGTTTGTATCCTTGGCTGGTCAACGAAGACTTGCGGTTTTTGGCCGTGGTAACAAAGACTCGTTAGTTTAGCTTTTTGTGTTAACTTCAGAAGGAGGGAAATATAAGCAAAATGCAAAATGGATTGATTTTCGTGGGATAAATTGTTTTCTTGTTCATGCCACTGCAAGCATTTTTTAATGTTTCATTCTTTAACTCATTTTGTTTTTGTAGTTGGTGGCTATCGAGGACATGAACACTTTTAAGATTGGACGTATCATCCCAGTAATAAACGCGCTAGGTGTGATTTGAGTGCCATGCCTGATTAAGAAATACAATAAGCACATTCGTGGATTGATTGTGATTATCGACATAGATATGAACTTGCACTTACAATAGAAGCAACATGCAGGTATGTTCATGGACTTAAACCTGATGGGGGTGAGCATTGTTTCTTTTCCGAAGCTTCAGGAAGCAACAACAGGGGTCCCGAAATGGATTCACCTGTAGACAACGCCTGGCCATTGGTGCCATCTCAAGTGTCTTTCTTTCCAACAACGAAAGCAAGCATTAACTCCATCCTGCAGAATGATTATCCTCAGCAATCATTTTTCAGCAATGAATATGGGACAGCATCAGAACATGTCAAGCAAGGGGAGGGCCAGTCCCTCCGGCCTTTCTTTGACGAATGGCCCAATACGAGGGATACTGCGTGGTCAGGTCTTGAAGATGAGAGGTCAAACCGGACCTCGTTCTCCACCACTCAACTCTCAATTTCCATACCAATGGCTTCATCTGACGTGTCCACAAGAAGTTCTCCTTCTCCACATGGTCAGTTTTTTGTGTATTAGAGACTTCTTTTTTGATATTTTGAAGCAGATGTTAATCTTATCTGAATCAATGTTGCTGTATGGTGGTGCAGATTGTTGAAAGAAGCATTTGGTTTATCCAGTAGAGCTGTGAAGAAGCTGTGTTTATTCGGTCCTAAACAAGTTCTTCCCTGTTGAGATATGTGTGTTAAGACTGGCCAGAGTTTGTTTTAAGTTTTAGTACCCCAGCTAAGGTCTTCAGTTCTATGTTATAATTCTTTCCAGCAACATGACATTGGCGTCAGGTTCTAAGGTGTGATGGGTGGGACGTTGTGCTTGTTATGGTGGTGAGTTTTTTGGGACGTTGGGGAATCATATTTTCTACCGCTTTTGAAAACAGTTTTACTTTACTCTCTTATCTGTCTGTTCAGTTGAAACTTGGAACTGAACAACATCAGAAGACTCCTCATAGGGCGGGCCTTAGGCGAGTTAAGTGTGGGCCATGTTGAGAAACGCCGCTCAATTTCTGTATAATCTTGTACGCATTAGGTTGATTTGATAATAGCAAAAAGTTTAATGAAGCAATGACTAATATCAAAGGACTCAGAAAAGAGGAGGAGGAGGTTAGAGGACGAACGATGATCAACGATGCTAAAATCATACAGAGTTTTATATAAACACACTTGCACGCAAGCATTGGGGTGCGAGCGTGTGTTGGCATCGTATTTATGTAATTTTTTGTGTAAATCTTTGAGCTACTTATAGTTGAGAGACGATCCATGGTTAAATCAGCTCCCACATTTCATTCCACTCTCTACATTGGATGGTAGTAGGGTATTTTACACGGATATGTGATAAGCCCCGGTAGAAAATTTTTGAAAATTTTCTGAAAATTTTTGGAAATTAGTTTGGGAAATTTTTTTCCGAATATTTTTATTTTTTTCCTAAATAATTTTCTCTCTCTATAAAAGAAGAGAGAGAAAGAGAGCATCTCAAAAATGCCAAAAAAATTTAACTCTCAATAGTTAAATTTTTTTTGAAACACTTATACCAAACTAACATCTCAGAGTTTTTTCCTCAAAAATCGTTTCAGAAACACTCAACCGAATATAGCCTTTGTGTTTCCAGAAACAGAGAATATTTATTAATTTTCCCGCGTGAGGGTGGGGCATAGACAGCTACGACCTGGCCGGTAATCACGTGGGCAGTCGCGTGACGTATACCGATGAATAATGCGCTTTTTTTTACGTCGTACGGTAGCCGCATTTTGTTCCCCCCACCCATCATTCATGCTTTTGTCCGCTTTTACTCTCTTTCAAGGTAATTTGTTTCACGAGTTATTTTCACTTTATTTTCTATATGTACTTAAAAAATCCTTGCAAAAATTATGAAATCATTAATATACTGGGCTCATTACAATTGGATTTCTTCATTTTTTACATTTTTTTTGGAACATGGGCTTGAGCCCAACCAAATTGAAAATCGGACCCAACCGAGAGTCTTTGATTCAATTTTCGGCTTATAAATGGCCAAATTAGAACAACCAGTTTGATCTGAGTTTTTTAACCAAATCGGACCGGTTTTATCCCTATTAATGAGTGTGGAGATGGCCTTAGGAAATGGGGGCATCGCAAAATCAGTCTCAAGCCAGGTGGCCTCTTTGGAGGGAGCCTCTCTGGCCTACATGATGCTCCATTGTTTGGAGGATCCCAAAATGATGTACCAGTGGCCCTAATAACTGTTAGAGCAGTGAGCAGTGTGACTCTAAATGTTGCACCAGTAGATGTAAATGCGGGCTGATACGGAGGCCTCAAAGGAGAGGGCCTAGTTGTTGCAGCAGAGGTTGCACGTGGTTGTTGAAATGCTACACTACTTTTTCTTTGGCCTTCTCCGCATTGGCCATACATGTTCTAGTAGTGTTGTGCCGTTTATTACTACGTACATCTTCTGCAATTCAAGGTGTTGGCAAACTTCCTTAATGTGACCTAGACCAATGTTTAGGATCCCTGTCAGGTTCACTCAACCATTTGAAAGCGAGTGGTTCATCCCTCTCCAACTCTTACATCAATAATTTGAACTTCTCTAGAAAACCAGATGCACTCGTACTCCCCACACAAAAGTTGCCCCACCCACCCCCTACACAGAACTCTAGATCACCGGATGAAACCGCACTGGACGATCGGCGAAGGGTTGTACATCAAACTGGCAAGGGAGGATCTGCCAAGATTCATCTAATAATGAGCTCCCTGAATCCATTTGAGCTTGATCTCTTCCTCTAATTTTACCCAACACATCCTCCTATCGTTAAATCTGATCTGGTTCCTCGCTACCCAGATGGAGTAGATCATGAACTCATGATGGAAGGTAAGCTCTTCCAAAGAGCAATGGTTAATTGATTAGAAGATTTGGAGAACTTCCACCCCGACCACCAATTGAGAAGCTCAGATATTGTTCTGGGAGTCGCCCACGGAACATTCCAAAGAGATATAAACTTGCTCCATAACTCCCATACCCTAGGACACAGCAGAAGAAGATGGTCTTGGACTTCCAGCTTAACTAAATAGAAGGAACACATAGCTTATTGTAGATTCAACAGCCCTAAAAAGAAAAGCTTAGCTGTCACTTTGACCTTCCCTCTCCAAGCTAGCCAACAAAAAAATTGTGTCTTTAGAGGAGCAGAATGAAGCCATATGCTTGAAGGAGGAGGGTTGTCCTTGTTAGACTGGGCTAATTCAATTTTCTAGTATATGGACTTGACTGAAAAACCCTTCCCCTTTTCCCCTTTTATATTTTCTCATACAAGTTTGTCTTCTCTTTCTAATTGTAGAATGCCTGCTTCATTCCAAATACTATTTAAATGCATCAGGTGATTCTCTTCCCATGAATACAAATCTCTTCTGAATGAAATTGCATGTTGGAAATTGTTTGCTTGTACGATGTGTCACGGACCGCCAACTTTCGTGACATTGGAAGCCCTTAGAAGTTGGTAGAAGCATGGAGGAGGTTCTAGGACGCTCAAGATGAGTCTGAAAAGGTCCAATGTCCTAGTCGAGCCTAGAGAATTCCGGAAAGAACCTAGAGAATTCCAGAAAGGTCCAGAAGGTCGTGGAGGAAGTTAGAAAATTCTGGAAAGGTCCAGAATGTTACAGAAGATGCTGGATGCAGCTAGAAGATTCTGGAGAGGTCCAGAATATGCTGAAAGCTGCTTGAAGGCTCAAGAAAATACTAGAAGGTTAGGGAATAGTCTAGAGTTGTATGGAGTGTTCTACTTTATTCTTAGATATGTGTGGAATATTCTAGGACTTAGTAGAATGAGAGAGTTCTAGATCTTTCCCAAGAGTTCCTTGAAGCCTATAAAAAGGTGGATAGGCCTCATTTGTGAGGAGCATATGAGAGTTTATGAGAGCTTGGGTGAGAGCTTAGAGGAGAGCTTATGAGAGCTTGGATGAGAGCTTATGAGAGAGCTTGAAGGAGAGCTTAAGAGAACTAAGCTTGTGAGCTAGAGAGAGAAAGAATTTTGTATATCTTGTCTTGTAAAGAGTTTGTTTATAGTGAAATAACTTTCTTTACCCAAATCTCTTGTCTTAAGAGTGTGTGAGTATGTCTCACTTGGGTGGTTGGGTAGGATTAGCTCGTGGGGAAAGACTGACTTGGGCATCAAATGAGTGATTTGCCTAAGTGCCGCACGGTCCGCAAGTGGAGAAATTCTTGGGCCGTGACAGATGGATGCTATATTGATCTCGTTATCTGTGCACAATTGGAATAGTCTAGGGTATAAATTGCATAGAGATATGCCTGATTTCATTTCACTTCCCTTTAAAAACTCGAAATTATCATATTCCTTGAGGTTTTTTTAATAATACTAGTAAATGGTATTCTCGTGATTATAGTTTTAATTAATTAAACAAATGAATAAAAAATCTAAATAATATTTTGAGAAATCAGGGTGTTACATCTTTTATCTCTTTCAGAATTATTATAATGTCTTATGAGCCTCACTATTAGTATTTTATGAATTCATTGATAAGCTTAATAATATAGCATTGCAAACTTAATCTTTTATTGATTTATTTCTAGTCTATTTTATATATAGTAAACTTTGCTTTTTTATGGCACATGAAATGAGTATAGTTGAGATTTTATCATTAACAACAACAACAAAAAGAGGTAACCCGTGTTACTGTATAAAAGGGTTGTCGGGAAATCATTCTATCAACCAGTGTTCACCATTGGTAGTAATCTTATTTGATATTTCAGACTTTTTTGGTTACCTATTGTAAGTAAACAAAATATGTTATCAAAATAAACAAAAGTTATCATCACCATTCATCTTTGAAAGCTTGTTGGAAGCATGTATTCTATCCAAATTGAGTTATTCGTGTTAAACAGACTATTAATTATCTATTATGAAAAAAAAAAGATAGAAACAATAATAAAAATAATATGACAGAAACTTATTTGAATTTGCGAACAAATTTTAGTGACCAAACAATTGGTGGACGAGTCAGTACAATACGAGTACTTACTGATCGAGGTTTGTGTTAGACACAATCTCTTTATGACAAAATACGCTTTCACTATGTTGCTAAGAGATGAATTGGCGTCAGTCTACCAGGATGCAACGATCAATACTAGTAGTAGCAATGCTGCAAACTACTAGCCTGTCGAATCGAAATGTGTATTGCACTCTCTCTTAAACGAAAATTTATGCAGCAGTATGATGTGGAACACAAAAGTAATAGATGGTAGATGCACGAAGTGATTGAGTATTGAAAACGTGTGGGAAAGCCTTAATTTATAGGCGATAGAAAGGTGCAACTCAGTCCAAGAGTTGCACTGGTTCGATTCGAAAAGACCAAGGTTGCATCAGTTCGCTAAAGAAAATTGATTTGGTCAAGTTCATTAGTTCGGCCCAAGGATCGCAACTGTTGGACATTTAAACAGCCAGGAACCGGCCCAAGACTAATAGTCAAATTCTGTAAGGTCATGCGGGCCTGTAATGGACGGATTGGAAACCTCAAAACGGATTAACTGGATCCAATAAATAAAAATGTAAAAAAATTAATATAATTAAATAAATTTTCAACAAAAAGAATATTATCTAAATGATCCAAACCTGACTTGGCCGGACGGGCAGCTGCAGCAACGGCAAGCGCGCGTGTGGTAGTTTGGGCCAAAACCCATGCTACCTAAGTCCTTCCCCATCCACAAAAGTGGGGTTCCCTTGTGACCCAAACCCTTAATCAATATTAAGCTATATAAACCATTCGAAAGTTTCACATTTTTTTCTATGTGGGACTAACATCATTTTTATCTCTTTCAACCAAATGTTGGTGCGTACTTTGGATTTAATTTTCAATTCATACGTAAATGATTTTACCCAACCAAATACATAATCTTAATCTTCAACTATATGTAAACACATTTTCACTTGAATCTATACATAAAAATATGTGGGATCCACTTTTTTTTTATCGGCAAAACAAAATCACTGAAAAGAAATAGGTTACAATAGTAGGGGTAGCAAGGCGATAACTACCTTACAACCAAAGGAAGAGGAAAACCATAGTAAAAAAAAAAAAAAAAACAAGCCCTATGTTGATAAGGAGTCAACCTAGGACCTGTCTTAAGGTATAGTTAGACCTAAACCAGAAGACCCACTTTTATTGTTTTCTCAAATCATTTTTTAACAGTCTCCCATATGAATAAAATTAAAGGATACGAAATGCAACAATATGCAAATTTTGAGAGAATATAATTAAAGAGAGATTCTACAAATGATAGGTAGCTGTTGGCCTTGACTCTTCCCTTGTGAAAGACTATCGGGTTTACTAGCTAATTAATGTACGCGATGTCTTGAATTGTTAGGTTGTTAGCGTAAATCAAGACAATAGAATTCACACAGAATATTTTCGACATAATCTGGTTCTCACGGTAATTTTTATTTTGGCCATGAGCAAGACTTGATCTTTCATGAGTGCTCTAGAAAATTTAGTCTTGTTGATTCTTATAGAACCGACCCCAGTTCACACTCATATAGGTGAATCTCATTAAGAGTATCCTGCTATACTCCACTTGATTTATCAAAATATAAGAATCATTAAAAGCAAAACTTAACCTTACTCACAATGCAACATCACTATACATTTTTATCATAGGAATAGGGTAGGAGTGAATCTCCCTAGTGAGTTTGGTGATTTTATACATAACTTGGTTGTCTCTTTGAACCTAGATCTTGGTATCTCTAGTCAACTAGGTTGGATTTTCATTTGTGTGACTCGAATGTAGTAGACTTAAGTCCTATTCCCCTTGATGAATTATACACCTATTCTCTGGACAATCCTTTAATTAGTGGATCCACGATATTGTCCTTTGATATCACATATTCGATGAAAATAATCCTACTTGAAAGCAGTTGTTTAACAGTATTGTGCTTATGGTGAATGTGTCTAGACTTACCGTTATACATATTACTTTGTGCCCTACCAACTGTCGATTGGCTATCGCAATGGATACATATTGCTGGCATAGATTTAGGCTATATCGGAATATCTTCTAAGAAATGACAAAACTATTCAACTTCTTTCCCAGCTTTATCTAAAGCGATGAATTCCGATTCCATTGTTGACCTTACTATACAAGTTTGCTTTGTAGATTTTCAAGATGACCACTAATGGATTTGGAATCTTTTGTTTCTAATATCTAGTTAGTATCACAATATCCTTCTAACACTATAGGATATCTAATATAGTTAAGACTATAGTTTATTGAGTACCTTAAATATCTAAGGATCCTAACAATAGCCTTCCAATATCTTTGCCTGAATTATGAGTGTACCTACTTAACTTACTTACAACGTACGCAATATCTCAACGTGTGTAGTTCATTAAGTACATCAAACTTCCAATAATTTGGGAGTACTTTAACTGAAATACACTGTTGCTCTTGTTTTTGGGTAGGTGTAGACTTGGACCTACGCAGGCTTGTAACGGACGGGTTAGAAACCTCCAAACGGGTTAACCGGATCCAATAAATAAAATTTAAAAAAATTAATGTAGTTAATTTAATTTTTAGCAAAACTAATATTATCTAAATAGCCTGAACCAGAATAGCCAGACGGTGCGCGCGCGTGTGGTAGTTTAGGCCAAAGCCTATGCTACCTAAATCCTTCCCCATCTACAAAAGTATAGTGTCCCTTGGGACCAAAACCTTTAATCAATGTCAAGCTATATAAGCCACTTGAAAGTTTCACATTTTTTCTATGTGAGACTAATATCATTTTTACCTCTTTCAACTAAACTTTAGTGTTTACTTTGGATTCATTTTTTAATTCATATGTAAATAGTTTTGCCCAACCAAATACATAATTTTAATCTCCAACTGTATGTAAACACATGTAAACACATTTTCACTTAGATCCATGCATAAAAATGTGGGACTTATTTTTATTTTAGCTCAAATTTAACTAAAATTATGTTTTTCGAAATTATTTTTTCAACAATTCGTATACCAATTGATATAATTTTAAAATACATTTACTCTAAAAGAAAAGATAATGCAACAAAATCTATTAACCCTATTTTCACAAGCTGATCATTTCATAATCATTCAAAATTTGTGACGTAAATTAATACTTTTGATAAACTCTACATAGTGCAGTACTTGGATGTAATTATGGCCCTATTTGGCCAAAAAAATTTTTTTGACTTATTTTTTGTCTTTATTCAAATTTTTTTTGTATTTGTTATTTTTATGTCATTTTTTCGTGGATTATTGGTTCGTATCGACGAAAGGAATCTAAAAAGTATAAAATTATGTCCAAAAGTTAAAAAAAAGTCACTAAAGACGAAAATAAGCCAACACGGACGCTGTTTTTGACTTATTTTTTGTCTTTTCTGAACTTTTTTCAAATGTAGCCGATGATTGATAACTTTTATGAAAGCTCTTGTCGAGACGAACCAACAATCATCAAAAAATTGATGAAAAACAAAAAATTAAAAAAAAAATTCAAATAAAGACAAAAAACTAAACAGTAAATAATCCAATAATAACCACAGGCCAAATGGACCCATATGTCCGGAAAGAGCTCACAAACGCTTCCAGAAATAAAGAATCCCTGCAAAGTTAGACCCAAAATCTCCTCTACGGCCTGGTTTATTTTCTCCTCTGTCTCAGTAGCTCGTTACCCAAGGCGACCGCCAGCATTTGATTCTCTTTCCATTCCAGGTTCTTTTCCATATCTATACTATATATTATTGCAGGGCAACTTTTTGTGAGAGTCGCCTTGAGCACGACACATGTCACCACCACAAAAATGTATTAATAAAAAATTAATATCAAATCAAATTAAATTTGTAATTGGAAGTAAATGTAATTGTTATAGTATTATTTCTAAAATAAAAAATATACACGATCAAGATATCCTTTCCTTTCTTGGAGGGATTTAGTATCCTTTTGGGGAGAAAATCGGGGATTTAAAATAAAAGTAGTGTAAAGAAAACTTATAATCAAAGTAAAATCTAATGCGGGAATTTGGTATTCTTTTGTTCTTATATAACTTCTTTTCTATATATACTAAATTAAGGAGAAAATTGAATAAATTAGGAATTAAATGAACTTCCAAGAAAGAAAGTGAATAAATGAACTTGACGTAAAGGAAGTAAACCCAGGCTATTTCGTAAAGGAATTAAACCAGGCTATTTTTAGTAAGGAAAAAATATTGATTTGCGCATCTATATCAATATTTTTCTTTACGTCAATATTCTCTATTTAAAGAAATTAAATCAATATTTTTTTCTTAATTTATTAAAGAAAATTAATTAAGGAGAAACTATTGATTCAATTAAATTAGGGTGAATATTCAGTTTATAATTTCATGGTGCAAATTTATTTTTAGCACATAGAACATTTTTTTTTCATCACATAGCCAAATTTATAACTGTAGATTGAGCATATAGTCAAAAAAGTTTCTTTATCACATAGCGAAATGCGCATATGTTGATGAAGTTTCTATTTTGGATTACAAAGTATTGGATAATATATTGAATGTTAGGTATATACTGACCTCGCTTAATTCAAAGAATCAAATTTCTCCGATTACATAGGTTGTTGATTTTGCATCATATTTTAATGCTCTGACAGGTCAGCCTAAAGGTTCAAGAATGAACAAAGAAGGTGTTAGTGATTCGATCTTAAAACATAAAATCTGTTTATACATTAGACTAACTATCTATTTTCACTCATTCAATTAACAGAGTTTTGGAGATCAATCAGTACATATTTTTCTTATCAGTGCATGCTATCTTTATAATCTGCTAGGTGAATCTTAACTTTATTTTAATATTTTTACATTTTTAATATTGTTCAATGAATTTGTTCTCATGCCAAATACATTTTTGCAGGTAATTTGGTTTAACATATTCTAAGAACCTTTCATCCAATTTTGGATCAATCACATCATCGATTAAAGGTAACCCTTCTTCGTTTTTTCTTTTTTTTTGATTCTTTGAAGTGATTTTCTAATTTTTAATAACTATTGTGAGCTTGTGAGTTGCCATTGAGATGACATTAAATCTACCCCTTTTTTTCGTATGATTGTTCTTCCTTACTCTAATAGTTTAAAAGTGCTGAAATATAAATACAAGTCAGAACATTAGTTATAAGGCCAATAAAAAAGACAAACAATTTTTCTACAAATCTGTCTACTTTTCAACACTCCAAATGCCTCCACAGCGCTTGAACCAAGAATTTGCTTAATTGGTGTTCATTTAGTGGTATATTGGTTATATCTTGAGTTCATCTGGTCTCTCACTTTCCACATAATTTGTTGAATTTAGTGTGAGAATCTTTTATACGGCTATTTTTTTTACGTAATGTATTCTCCTCAGTCCTCACCGTCCTTTGTTTGGTTGTACCAAATTCAGTGAAACAAAATTTGGGAAAACTAGATTCCATTCTAGATATAAATTTTGGGGTAAGGGTTTGAAACAAAAGATGAAGGCATCGTTCTGACGAACGCAATCAAAAAGTAAAAAAATAAAAATTACCCAAACTCCCAAAGAATTCATTAATTTAAGAGAAAAATTATTAAAAATAAGGGTAATTTAAATCAGGGTCCTGTTAGTCCTTACAACGTAGAGTTTCATCTCATCCACTTTTTGAAATTATGTTTTCATCCCATGTTTACATGGTTTGACATTTTTGCCATTACTTTTGACTGTTAGTTTACCTTTTTATCCTTTTTTAAGTGAGAATGTATAATTTCTGATTTGGTAGGTTTAAAATCATAGCAATAAATTAGGCTTGAAATATGGATTATACCAGGGTCCAATCAACAATTTTTATCCGTTTTAAGTGATCATTTAATTCCTAAATTGTTAGATTAAAATCATGTCCATTTATATATGCTTGAAATTTAGAAACAAATATGGTAAAATCACATTTGGTGAATTAGGAAACAATCAGCGAAATAACTTAAAGATTTTCAAAAATACTATTGTGAAGGTAATAGAAGAGAATCACATTGGTGAGTTAGGAAACAATCACCAGATTTGCTTGTGATGGTAAATTTACTTTTTATGGTAAATTTGCTGAGCTGTTTTGCTATATCTGCTAGGTTGTGATTTTAAATTTGTTGGGTTGCTGTAATAAGATATGGTGATAAATTTTATTAGCTGTGATGGTAAATTTGCTACTCATAAAAGTTTTGGATGACAAATTTTTTTAGATTTTTTAGATCATGTTTTTATTCCTGTTGTTATGTTCATAATATGCATTTAAGATCATGTTTTATCGTTATGGTAAATTTGGATTATATATGGTGAATTTAAGAAAAGATGACAAATTTGCTAGACATAATGAAATTTAACATGATGATCTCACATCACTTAAATTTGCCATGTTGTTACTCATATATTTTTTATTGTAATGGTGTGTTATTTTGGGTAACCAGATTATAAACCACATAGCCAACAGTCAATAGGATAGCGCTCACACCTTATCAATAGGATATTTGAGAATGTTATTCAAGAAACTTTGACTTTTTACAAGCCAAATCGAAAATTAACATTCATGTAGCTGACAATAAGTAGACAGGAAGGATAGAAAATACAATCCACGTACACATTGCAACGTTACGACTTTGCAAGCCAACCAGTCCTGATGAATAAGACAGGATACCTGAATTCTAGTTTTGGAGACAGAATCAAATGGAACAAAATTTTCATGAGAACCCAAAACTTACAAAAGCCAATCTAGAATTTACTTTAAAATCCTTAGAACCATACATTTTTGTCTATGATATTCATATCCACAAGATAGGGATGAGAACATAAAATGTACTAAGATACGGGGCTTATGTACGTTATAAGAGATGTAAGAATCAATAGGTTTCACTTATAGGAATAAGAAGAGTTCAACAACAAATGGTAAGACCCTCAACCATTCAAATAAAGGAAATTCGTACATCCACAAAAATATACTCTTGAAAAAAAAATTCTATAATGATATTATAAAACAGTAGAACCGACATGTTTCCATTGTGTGGACAAAGAGAGGTCTCAATCTCAAACTTTTGCTTATGTACAAACTAGTATTTTGTTCATAATGGCCAGGAACGAAAAAGCCAACCTCCAGCCTTCACCATTTCTCTCAAAATACATATGCACATCAGATGTATTACAGAGACACGAATCACCTTTCCCATACTGCAATGAATCAAAAGGGCTTATGAGTTTTGTAAATTATCAAAAGATGTAAAATAAAACTCCTAAACACTTAGGAAACAGAGAAGACTATTACGTAATTCGTAAAACACCTGTACAAATATTATAGGGAATGAGATATGAAAAGACAAATTTGTGATCCGACCAAAAAAATTTACCACATAACTTATTACAAAAACCCAACAAAGTTATCGTCCCAACCCAGCCAATATACCAAAAATAATCAAGCAAATTTACCATCAGAAAGCTATGCAAACTGACCATAATAACTGATTTTGCAATCAAATAAATTTACCATCACGATCATTAAATTTACCATCAACAACATGATAAATTTATTTATCCAACTATCCAACCAACAACAGAATCTGATGTCTAAATTTATCATGTTTTCGAATTTAAATTTACGTTATTCAAATAAATGGAATATAAGTTCCCTACAAGGAGAGCCGAATTAAGTACATCCTACCAAAAACTCAATTGTCTTTAACTAATATAAATTGATTTCAAATAACAACCGAAATTCAATATTGCCCACCTATTCAACTAACAACAATTTAAATTTACCATGTTATTGAATTCAAATTTATCATATTTAGTATTTACCTGCTTAAAGACATTTGTTCCGATGTCAAACTAATCCAAATAGTGTCAGTCCATATTATAACTTTACCATGTTCTCGAACCCAAGTTTACCAGATTCAACATTTACTTGTATTTCAAATCGTGTAAATTCATATTATAATGTGAAAAAGATGGTAAAATTCCGGTGTTCAAATTCGAATGTGGTAAAAATCGATGGAGAAAATTTTGACTCCATCGTCGTATATTGCGAGAAAAAGAAACAAATTAGACTACATCGTCGATCCAAATTCGAAGATAGTAATTTTATCATCTTTGAATTTAAAAATTACCATATTCGAATGGGTTCAACAGCCATCCTCAAACAAATTACCATCTTCAAATTTGAAAAATTACCATCGTCGATCCAAGTTAGACTAAATCATCTTATATTGCGAGAAAAATTTGAACACCAAAAAGAAACAAATCGTGTCGATCCAAATTTACAATCGGGAAGTGTATTCCATGTTCAAATTTGTGAATTCAAAATTACCAGATTCAACATTTACCTGTATTCTAATCGTGCCAATATCCGGTGTTCTTGAAATCAAGTTTTTGGTCCCAAGACGTATTTGCAATCCATAGCTGTCCTCATCGCCGTAAACCGTCATCCAACGTTCGTCGTCCAACGTCCTTCGACATCATCTCTATTCGTCCGCCGCCGGTCTCTATCCGTTCATCGTCGTACACCCCACGACCTATTGTTATCTCTTCCTTCCTAACCTATGTTTAGGGTTTGGGGAATTATTAATTAATTTGGGGAATCAATAATTTTTTGGTACGTAACCATATATGGCAGTGACTTCAAGAATCACTAAATTTTCTCTAGGCAATAAATCCCGCGTTTTTAGGTAATGGCTGTGGATAAGGGAAATTAGATTCAGGGGTATTGTTGGTATTTTTTCAATTTTAAGACTAAAGCATTACCCATAAAGCACAATGGGATGAAAACATACATAAGACTCAGAAAAATGACTGATATTTAAGTTCCCCTAAAAATAAATATATATTTTTACGTACTTTTTTTAGGATCTTTTTATTTAATTTTTTTTACATAAATTTAAGTGTTACTTTTAATCATACTAATATATCTAATTAAAAAGGATTGAGTTTATTTTTTTTCCTTACTTTCTTTCGGAAGAATGTATGTACGTTTTACAAGGTAACAAAATTCAAAACAAGTAATAGTCCTTTATTGTATACTTTCATATAATTTATTTATTGTTTATTGATATATTATAAAAGATAATTTTATTTATTATTTCATCTTATATGTGCAGGAATGCAATCCAATGCAATGCGGCCCAATAATTGACGTCATAATTACGAGACTTAAATTTTTTATCATAAATTTCAGACAATTTGTTAGGTTTAGTTTACTACTGTATTTTGTTGATGGTGTAAAAAATATACATATTTTTATTGTTTAACGTACTGAACTTACGTTTAATTTTGTATTTGTATGAATAAAATATGCTTCTATGCGTCCCGTGCATAGCACGGGATTTTTTCTAGTCTTTTTTAAAGAGAGGCAAGCTGGGAACGGGTTGAGACATAGGGTGGTTTTGGCTTATGATTTTTATTTACATTTATTATTTGTCTTTATTTTTTTTTGTATTTGTTGTTTAAATCTCAATATTTTGTAGTTTATTGGTCTGTCTTGATGAAAGGAATCTAAAAAGTATAAAATTATGTCCAAAAGTTAAAAAAATGTCACTAAAGACGACGAATAAGTTAAAAAAACTCTGTTTTTGATTTATTTTTGTCTTTTCTGAACTTTTTTCAAATTTGGCTCATGATTTATAACTTTTCTGAAAATTCTTGTCAAGATGAACCAATAAATCATAAAAAATTGATGAAAAATAAAAAATTACAAAAAAATTCATATAAGGACAAAAAAAATTTCAATAAATACTACAGTTTAAATGGACCCATACTCTCTTTCTGTACTTTCACCTAATGGACAGTCTCTTGATTTTTTTTTTTTTTTGGTTGAATTCTATCAACAGATTTATTTCCTTATGATTATGGATGATTCCGATATGGCATTATGTTGTATCGAGTGACACTGCCTCACTCTTTGATTTTTGGGGCCTTTCTTTCTTTCCTTATTTGTAACTCGGATCCCGATTCCGAGAGATTCCGATCACTTTGATGTTGCAACCTTGCAAGCAAACTATACTAATCCTCCTCCTAATCATACAATCAACTATCTTCAAGCTTTACGTGTCAACGACCCTAGATTTCAGCTTGCGAGCCTATAATTGGTTTTAATGTTCTACCAGAAAGAAATAAAGGGCGTACCCAGTGCACGAAGCTCCCGCATATGCGGGGTCTGGGGAAGGGTCGATGTACGCAGCCTTACCCCTGCAAGCAGAGAGGCTGTTTCCGTGACTCGAACCTGCGACCTTTAGGCCACAATGGGGCAGCTTTACCGCTGCGCCAGGTCCGCCCTTCTTCTACCAGAAAGAAATGAAAATTAATAAAAGAAAATATAATTTTCCTTGCCAATTCTACTTATTTTGAAATAAGCACAAGCAAACATCTATTGATTCTCTAGTCGGTGGTGCAGAGAGAAATGTTATAGCTGTGAATGTTAGAAAACATTTTCTTCTCAATTTAATGGTGTGGTTGGACAATTTTGTAGCATATGTATAGTGTTGGAGACAATGTAATGACTTTGATAGGTCAAGTTTATGACCTTAAAGGGCCCGATTGGATGGAGTATTATTTTCAGGGGGATAATTTTTTGAGAGGTACGTATAAGATAAGAGGGGGTATTATTTTTGGAGGGATGACCCACATTGATGTGATATTTATAGAGGGGTATAAAAAAGTAGATGGTTTGGATGAGGGATTAAACAAGGGGATAAAGAGGGATAAGAGTGGGTGGATAAGGAAAAAAACTGTCGCTCGTTTGGATGGGGGAAAAAGGAAGGGGGATAATTTTTGGAGGGGGTAAAAGGATCGACGTGACATGTTTAGCATGGTTTGGGAGCAAAAAATGCAGGGAGATAATTTTTCACCCCTCCAAAAATAATCCCCCGGAGAGGAATAAAGAGGGATAATTTTTGAGTAGAGGGGAAGGTGCCCAAAAAATAATCCCCCGGAGAGGGATAAAGAGGGGAGGGGGTATTATCCAAGAATAATACACCTTCTTCCTCATTACAACTACAAAATAACCTTATCCCCCTATTTTATCCTCCATCTAAATCAAGTACTATTTTATCCCCATTTTTTAATACTTCATCCAAACTATCTACTTTTTATTACCCCCTCTATAAATATCACATCAATGTGGGCCAACCCTTTAAAAATAATACCCCCTCTTATCTTATCCCCCCTCAATAACTTATCCCCTAAAAATAAGGTCCATTTGGACTGCGGTATTTATTGTGGTATTTATTGAAATTTTTTTCGTCCTTATTTGAAATTTTTTTGTAATTTTTTGTTTTTCATCAATTTTTTTTATTTATTGATTCATCTCAACAAGAGCTTTCAGAAAAGTTATCAATCATCGGCTAAATTTGAAAAAAGTTCAGAAAAGATAAAAATAAATAAAAAAATAGAGTTTTTTGTACTTATTCGTCGTCTTTAGTGACTTTTTTTTTAACTTTTGTACATAATTTTATACTCATTAGATTCCTTTCATCAAGACGGACCAATAAACTACAAAATATTGAGATTTAAACAACAAATACAAAAAAAATGAATAAAGACAAAAATAAAAAATAAATAAAAATTATAGCCCAAATGGGGCCTATAATCCCTTATCCAATCGGCCCATCAAATGACTATTTTACCCTTGTACAGTATTAAACTTTATTATGTATTAAATAAAATATATAAATACAAAATTGAATATATATAATTAATATTGGATAATTTGAAATATTAATTAATTGAGAAATTTATTAATGTATTATATTTAATAAAAATGTTATTTAAAAAAATAAATGGTAAATAAAAATATCAATCAATTAAAAAAATAACAACAAAATATAAATCAAAAAATATCTTACCATAGTTCAAGAACCATTAATCAAAATATTCCGAGCTAACGGTTAATCCTGAAATAATTTTTTTAGTAAACAATAAATTTTTTGTATTTTTTAGAATAAAATTTGAAAAGCACGACTAAAAGGGATTTAAATGAGCGGTGTCGGTCATTTTTTCTCAAAAGTTGGGTCCATTAGGACATGTAATGAATGTGAATATTTTTGAATAATTTAAGAGTTTTTTTAACTTTGTTTTATCAATTAACAAAAAAGAGAAAAATAACAACAAAATATAAATCAATAAATATCTTAACATAATTTAATAACTTTTTATCAAAATATTTAGAGTTCACGGTTATTCCCAAAATAATTTTTTAAGTAAACAGTAAATTTTTAGTATTTTTCGAGAATAAAATTTGAAAAGCACGACTGAAAGGGATTCAAATGAGCGGTGTCGGTCATTTTTTTTTTCCTCCAAAGTTAAGCCCATTAGGACATGTGATGAGTGTGAATATTTTTGAATAATTTAAGAGTTTTTTAACTTTGTTTTACCAATTAACAAAAAAAAAGAGAAAAATAACAACAAAATATAAATCAACAATAAAAAATTTAGTTAAAAAGAGAAAAATATAATTTAGCTCGCGTAAATTTAGTTAACAATAAAAAAGAGAAAAAGAGAAAAATTTAGTTAACAATAAAAAAGAGAAAAATATAATTTTTGGAGGGGGTGAAAATCTAAGAAGGGGTAATAATTTTTGGAGGAATCTAAGAGGGGGTAATAATTTTTGGAGGGGGACTTTTTTCCCATCCAAACCATGCTAAAACCTCTCATAAGGGGTAATAATTTTTGGAGGGGGGCTTTCCCCCATCCAATCGGGGCCTTAAGCATAAACCTATAGCAATAATGAAGATTTTAAAAAATTGCGTGTTGTCTATTTCCTTATAGATGAGTTCACCACCGCTAACTGGGTAGACAAATTTTGTAAGATAAACGTTCAAGCTTAGTGGACTGGGTGTTCAAAATAGTGAGTTGAGCTTTATACTTGTAAATTACTTACGTAGGTCCACTTTGAGTGTATTTTAACTGATAGGAAATGGGATTCCCAAAATAATGGGATTCTCATCCTTCTCCTAACATAGGTTAGTCAAACACCTACGTGATCTCCAGTGACTCTCCACCATTGTGGTGTACCTTTTACTTTTGTTAGTCATAAGGTTGTCCAAATGTGACTTGGTAGTGAAAGGTTCGTGTCTCGGAAGCAAGCAGCCTCCCTGCTTGCGGGGTTAAGGCTAAGTACATTCAATCATTTTTTAGACCATGCAATAAGAGGAGCCTCGTGCACTGCGTAACCCCTGTATGAATTTCAATTTACAATGTTTCGGATGATACATAGTTAGCACATTTTTTATTTTGAGGACTCTTCCTTATGAGATGATCTCTATGTTCTCCATCACCCAATGTGTAGATTATTGTTCATCATTGTAATTGTTTCAATGCTATTACAGGGGGTTCCCATCTCAAATCACGTGAGTTGTTGTCCTCGAAGCGCAATTCACATGGTAATACACTGAGATTGACGTATCAAAGGAAATCAAATCAACTGCAGACCAAGAAGCTATGAGTCCGTGCACGGTACAACTATGAAACTCCATGTCTCAAATTTGTGTGAAATACTTGGAGTTACTATGCAAATTATGATTTATATGAGATGGCAGATATTCGGTTGATGTTGTTTACGCTTTTCACGAGGCTTAGAGATGGTCTTAGAATATTCTCATCATGCAGTGGTAGTTAGCGTGGTCATGGTACTTACAGCACATGCCATTTACCTTTCGTTTTTGTTATGTTCTTATGCTTTGTCTTGTCCAGAAGTGGTTTAGTTGGATATATAGCTTCTCCAATGATGACAAGACAGAGATATCCATATTGTACGTCGTGTTTCCTTTTTAGATAACATCTTATAACAAGGGAATTATACTGCAAGAGGCAAGAAGGGGGTGCACCCGTATACGAAAAGAGAGGGTGTACGGAAAGGGGGAACCACCCGTTAACAAAAGGCCAAAATTAATGAATTGTGGCTATCGATTGTGCTATTGCTTAGGATTCTATCTGCTGGCATGGGTTGTTGCCTGCCTCTTTTAAGTGGAATAACTAGACTACCAAAAACAATACAAATCTGTTTTATTATTTTTGTTGATTTAAGTTTTGCGTCTTTAGATCTGTGCAACTAATATTATGCTATCATTCTCGATCATTATTTATTCTCCAGTGGACACTCGTTTGTATTGATTGTAAGGGAAGGGGGTTGGCAAGGAACAAAAAATTTCGTTTTGTTTCCATGCAAGCATCCGAAGCGTTCCTATTTCTCCAAAAACAGTTGAGGTAGTGCAAAATTGTAGTGTACCTAACAAAAGACATCAGAATACAAAGAATGCTATATAAAAGAAGGAAAAATAGCAAAACAAAAGTTTGTCAGAGTCTACAGATTAGAATTTATTTGACAATACTTCACAATTGTCATTTCATGAGGAAGTTTACTTCTTGATTTTCTACTTGTTTTGGTTTAGTGAATTAGTCAATCAACTTATGAGTCTAATTATCTTTTTGTTCATGTTTGTAAATTTTTTTCCCCATTTTCTAGCTCTTTTGGAATGTATCTGTATCATTTGTGGAAGGTTTCCGAAAAGTTCTTTTTTTATGCTTACCAAAACAACACATTGAAATTTCTAATTTTGACCCTTGGGGCTTGGATTTGGTCCTTTAGTCTGTATGATGCTTTATTTTGATGCATGATTGAGATCCTGGCAGTCGTCAAGATCTTACGGTCTTTGAGGCTATAGTGATCAGGATTACAGAAGTGGTTTTAATTTTGCAGGGGTAGGCACCACGCTTCATAATCGAGTCATGATAAGAGGTAGTAGGACTGGGAAAGGGCTAATTGGGTTATGCGTAGGTGTTCTCTCGAAGGTGAAAGTGGAGTTAGGTCACTAATAGTCCCAAAAGCTTAGTGCTAGTAATTTTGGCATACCAATTCATATCAATTTCTCCATCACCCTCTCTCACACTTGACCTTGTCTTACAAGTGGAGATGCAATCATCCGAACCTACAGAGAAAGAAAAGTAAATGGAAACAAAAAAGGATCAAGAGATTTGGACATGGGACATCCCTAGCGCAGCGTTGACACTTTGTTAGGATACCACTGTTCCAAAAGGCTCAAGCTGTTAGGATAGTGACTGGACAATTCATATCAAGCAACATTGAATGTAATGCTGTTAGGAGAAAACCCACTCTTTAGAGAGGGGCAGGACGTTTATTTATAATAAAATGAACGAGATAAGTGTTTAACCTAATGGGCTCTAATCACTAAGGCCCATTAGGGTTAACCTATATATTTAACCTAATAACAACTAACACCCTCCCTCAAACTGGAGCATATACATCAGTCATGTCTAGTTTGTTTCATATATATAAAACCCGATTACCAACTAATGGTTTAGTGAAGATATCTGCCAATTGTTCACCGGTGCGCACATGAGTAGGAGTGATTGTGTCTTTCTTGTACTCATCTTGGATGAAGTGGTAGTCGATCTCAATATGCTTCGTCCGTTAGTGAAACACAAGATTAGTAGTAATATGGATGGCAGACTGATTATCACACCATAGCTGGGTCGGTCCGTCCACTACTACTTGTAATTCGGAGAGGATCTGCCGAATCCACATAATCTCAGAAGTGGCTAGGGTCATGACCGTATACTCTGCTTCTGCACTTGAACGAACCACCACTGCTTGTTTCTTGCTTTTCCAACTGATCAGATTACCCCAAAATGGTGATTGAAATCCAGAGGTGGATAGCCTATCAACTGGGCATCCTGCCCAATCCGCATCGATGTAACCTTCTATCTGGGTGTCCCTGATTGTGGTATCGAATACCTTTCCCTAGATTACTTTGTAGATATTGGAGGATACGTAGAACTGCATGCCAGTGAGGAACCCATGGGGTCTGAGCAAACTGACTAACAACACTGACAGGGTAAGCAATGTCTGCCCTAGTCATTGTAGTCAAATAATTCAACTTTCCAACCAACTGCCTATACTGACCGGGTTCAGTGAATAAATCACCAATATTGGCCCCTATTTCCATAGGCGAATCTGCCCCCTTTTCCTGAAACAGCCTTGCATCAGACAAAATATCCAATACATATTTGCACTGAGAAATAACAATACCCTTCTTTCCTCGCAACACATCGATACCAAGGAAATACTTCAACTGCCCAAGGTCTTTGGTTTGAAAATACTGATTGAGAAACTGCTTGAGATCAGTAATACCCTATGCATCATCACCTGTGATGACAATAGCATCCACATATACAATCAACATGATGCATCCAGAGGGTAGGTGACGATAGAAGACCGAGTGATCCTTTGCAGATTGTGGCAGCCCAAAACTAGTTACCACCTGACTGAACCGACCAAACCAGGCCCTTGGAGACTGCTTTAACCCATAAAGAGAGCGGCGAAGCCTACAAACACGGCGTTCCCCTCCCTGAGCAATAAACCCAGGTGGTTGCTCAAGATAGACCTACTCAGTGACATCACCGTGAAGAAAAATATTTTTCACATCCAGCTGGTATAATGGCCAAGAATGAGTAACCGTCAAAGACAGAAGAAGACGAAGAGAGGCCATTTTGACCATTGAGGAGAAGGTCTCAAAGTAGTCGACACCATATGTTTGGGCATATCCCTTGGCCACAAGGCGGGCCTTAAGCCGAGCAATAGAACCATCAGGATGCACTTTGATGGCATAAACCCATTTGCAGCCGATAGCTTTCTTGGCAGGGAAGAGAGCAACAAGATCCCAAGTATGATTAGCCTCCAAAGCTTGTATTTCCTCCTCCATAGCGGCACGCCAGCCGGCATGGGCCAAAGCCTCACCAAGGGTACGAGACGTGGGCACAGACCCCAAGCCTACAATCAAGGAGCGAATACGAGCCGCCAAACCATGGTAGGCGGAAACATATAAGGGGTGATCACGGCAAGAACGGTAGGGGTGGCTGGGTCGCGCAAGGGGAGCCTCAGAGGGTGAGGCCAGATCAGGCGACAAAGAGACTGGCTTAGCAGGAGTGGATAGAGAGTGTGCTGGGATGGGGAGCGGCGCCAGGGGAGCAGGGGGAAGGGGAAGAGAGACAAGGAAGTTATCTGGTTGAGAAGGAGACGCAGAGACACTGGGGAGAGGATAGAAAGACTCAGTCTCGACAAACGTCACATCCCGAGAGGTACAATACCGACGGAGCTGGGGGAGAAACACCGATACCCTTTTTGTGTCTTGGAGTACCCAAGGAAGAAGAAGCATGTACAGTGGCAACATGAGCCATAGAAGAGGGCTTAGAGCCCAACTGGGGGCACTGTGGACGAATGTGGCCAACAACGCCACAATGATGACAGGTACGAGTCTCCGGAGATCCAGTACGACCACCAGTACGCCCACCACGGCCTCCACGGGCCCCACCCGGGTAAGAAAAACGTGCAACCCTATCAGCAGAGTCAGGGGCAAAGCTCAAGCATCAGAGTGACTCGCCGATTGACTCACACGATGAAAGGCCTCCGGGAGAGATGGAATATCGGCCCCAGCAAGTATCTGGGACCAGGTTCTGATCTCGCTGACGACGAAACACTATGGGATCTGAAGTAAATGGCAGCAAGTGGTCAAACTCATCAACAAAAGTTTTGAACCCAGCATAGCGCTCCTGAAGAGTTTTTCCCTCACGCGTGAATTGGAAGAAACCCTTTATCACATCAAGTAGGCGGGACAGATCATTAGTAGTGGAATATGTATCGGCCAAGGACTGCCAAATCTCCCGCACAGTAACGGCATTGGAGACTAGTATCTCAACAGACTCGTCCATAGAGTTTAGAATCTGAGTAAACAATCGGGCATCATCTCTAAGTCAGGAACGGTAAGTAGAAGTAGTTTTGGGAGGAGAATTGTCCGTCAGATGGGAATCCAGATCCATGCCCTGAAGAGCCTTCATGACCTTCTTCCGCCATAAAACATAAGTGGACAGGCTAGTGAGCTTGGTTTCCACCAGGCAGGCGGACGAGGAGAATAGCTGAGGTCGGGGTGGCTTGCAATCCACCATAAGCTGAGCAGACGGAACATCATCCGAAGAATCTGTAGTCGACATGACTACGAGAACAAATAATAGAGGAGAAGACAAATTCCTCCTTTGACAACCAGAACAACCTGTGAAAGATCCAAAACACGAATCACCAAATCATTACTGTATATAAACAATGTCTAGAATCGGAACAGAACAATCGCCATAGCCAAGGGATGTCAGATCTGAAGCGTAGCGGAAGTCAGGGGTAGCAATAGGTGGAGGCAGTGATATAGAGGCAGACTGGAGAAGCACCAGCGGCAGCAACAGGTGGAGGAGCCAAATTGTGGCACTAGGAGGAGGCAGCTAGGGGGTACGACGGTCGCCAAAGGAGGCTGATGCGGCGGCAACAACGGCGACGACGCCGAAAGAGAAGTAGCAGCGCAGATCGGGTGGCAGCAGATCTAGCGGTAGCGCGCGGAACGGCGCCGAAAGAGAACCAGCAGCTTAGATTTGGCAACGGCGATGCGGATCAGGTGTCGCAGCGGATCGGGTGGTGGTGCGCGGAACGGCAGGGCGGCGGCGCGGATTGGCAGCAGCGGCGCTAATACCATGTTAGTTGTTTTTTGTTTTTCTTTTCTCTTTTTTTTTCTTTGTTTTTGTAACATGGCTCTGATACCATGTTAGGAGAAAACCCATACTCTTTAGAGAGGGGCGGGACATTTATTTATAATAAAATGAACGAGATAACAACTAACAAATGCGATGTTTCTTCGTTTTTGTGTTTTATTCTTTTGCCCCGCCCCATCCGAGTGGGCTTGTTGATTGAGAGTTTGGGCAACTTAAATAACTCTTCCTGACCTAGGAAGTCTTTTCAGGGGAGTTGAAGATTAGGGATAGGGCCTCTTTGGATGCCCCCTTGAACTTGAGTCCTCAATTTAATTCTTACAAAGCATTGTTTTAAAACTTTATGTTTGAACGGGTTCATTTGGAAATTGGAGCAATTGTAATCCATTTGAGGGTTAATGTCTGGAATCTTGAATTTTGTCATTTCAAGGAATCTCAGAGTAACAATCAAGGAGAAAGATGCTAACCCTCCAATTTCTTATACTTTTCCATCTAAGGTGTTGGATTTCTGATTGATATGCTATGTGATATTGTCAATTGTGCGTGAGGCATTGAGTTTTGGAAGACGCCCATACTGGCCCAGCATGAATGTTATTTTATTTTTTGGCTGTGCCAGGGGCGGAACCAGAATTTAATGTTTGGAGGGGTAAAAAAATTTTTTGGGAGAAAAGGCAGGAACCAACTATAATTTGGAGGGGCCGAAATGTATTTTTTTCTATAATTTCCAAATTTTATACCTAGGTCTTAAATTTTTTTGAAAATTTTGGGAGGGCCTGAGCCCCCCATGGTCTCCATGTAGTTCCTCCCCTGGCTGTGTCCAACTGGAAGATCAAGGTTAGTGTTAGCTGAGACCAAAGGGGAAGTCCACTTACCTATATATCTTTTTAGCAACAACTGTGGCATTGGTAAACCTTATAGGCCCCGTTTGTTAAACGTGTTAAGAACCTGGGATGGGATTATTAGTCTCATGGGACATGTATGCCTCTGTTTGGTAAACCAGAAAGACTGGGATTAACAAGGCGATGGGATGAACAAGGCGGTGAATAGCCCGTATTACTAATACCGTGTTAGACCAGGTATTACGAAACCCATCCACCGTTGAAGACATCGGAGTTACCCATTTGGCCCTAGCGAACGTCACTCCTCAGATCTGCAGCTCACCTTCTCCATACACAGGTGCTTGATCCGATTTTTCCCCAATCGATTTGTTCTTAACATGCGATTAGTTGTTCGAGTTTATTGGTCTGCATCTGGCATTCATCACTTTTGTGCACGATTCATTGTGATGAGGGCAATTTGAGAAATTATGTAATTTAATCTCATCCCTTCCTTTTGCAAACAAACACCAACCCAGCATTATTAATCCTATCCCGAGTATAAACAAACATACAACACAGTTTTTAATAATCCCTTGGTATTACGAATCCCATCATAATCACACCGTCTTATGAATCCCATCATAATGTTAGAACTGATTCCTAAAAGAGAGAGAGGTAATTTTGTCAAATAATGGTAAAGAAACCATGAATTTTGGTAGAAACCTCTAATGCGGTGGCCAAGATGTGGTTTTGCCTGTTGGGATTGGTGCCTGGTGAGACGAAATGCAGGTAGAACTTGTTTCCAAGATAGGAGATGTTTTCATTTGCACTTTTCCCTACTTCTGGTTCCTTTTCTCTTGATTACTGTCTCAAGTATTGTTATTTTTCTTGAAGTGATAATTAGTATTGACTACAATATGTCTTGTAAAGTAGAAAGGCCCTCTTGTTTGCCATCATTCCGTTGTTTCATGCAGTGGTCGGAAAGGCGGAGAAGGTGACTTTGTTGCGGGTTTCCTTTTGGGAGTTGGATTGTGTAGAAGTGCAGCATATGTCTTTGCTCCACAGGTGATTGCATAGCTTCAGCTATGCTTTTTACTACATGGTGGTACACAGGTTTGGCAGTTTTATTCGTGAATGTACATGCCGAAATCATTGTTTCGTCATTATGTGATTGAGTGAAATGGTTCCAATTTTCTCATGTCTGCAAGAGATCTAATCCTAGATTCACCTGTTAAGATGATGTGGGTATAGGTGCTGCAACTCTCTACTTTATAACCTTCTGAAACTAGCCTGTCCTGGTGGATGACCCAGGAGTGCTTAATTTCATTGTCAAGTGGATCATATTAGAGCTGAATCATTCTTTAATCTATGTATATCTTTCAGTGACCGCGCTGCCTTGTCGTGCATGTACTGCTTGATTGCGTTCAAATTGTGCTAGTGATGTTGGCAGTGTGTTTACTTTGTTTTTATTGCTGCATTTTTGGTATAGTACTTCACTATCCATTTACAATATCTGAATCTCCTAGTTTCCAAATTTTATGTCGGTCATGAAGGTTGCTGTACCATCTCTCAAGTCCATTGGAAAATCAGTGGACTAGCTGGTGATACTCATCTCTCTCTTCCACTGTGTGTTTTTTAGATCAAGAAAGCACTGCTAAGGGAAAATGAACATGGTTTCATGAGGCCCAAGGGACCGATGTATGAAGAATCTTATTCTTATTATGATGAAGGTTTAGAGGTGATGAAGTGCTATTGAATTTCCATGAATCTCCTGATTGTAATATGGTTTACTTTGCGCTATTCTTTTTTCTTATTTTTGCCCCTTTTCCTGTAATGCAGGAGAACCGACATACTTTGAATGCAAAAATTGGCCAACTCATCTCTGCTGTTGACAACATCTATTCATGGTTGAGAGGTGGCAATAAAGTGCCCCCTATTCCAGTTCAAAGTGATGCAGATGATTTTACCATGTAAGACGTTCTTCTGTTTGTTGTATACGGAAAAAAAAAACTTTACGAGTTTCATTTCAAGTAGATCCATGGTACTTGGGTCATGCAAATTTGGTTGAAGATCTCATATTATATGCACCTGAGCATGATGACAATTTTTGTCCGCACCAAGTTTTGTTTGTTTCTTCATAAATGTTCTCAGTTTGAAACTCATATAATAGATCAGCGTATTTGAAGTTTTATTGGATGACGAAGCATTGTTTATGGTATATTACAAAGTAGACTTACCATTTCCTTCTTGAGTATAGATAGTCTAAGAAACTTTCGGAAGTAGCTTTGTATCTCACTTATCTATCTATTGAATTATTATAAGTGATTGTATAGGGATAACGCCGGACGGGGTGCAACTCTTGTACAAAAGGATAGATCAATAACTCTACACGCATAAGAAAATGCTTAGAAATGAAAATCAAATTATGCAAGAGTTGTGCACCTTCATCTAACTGACATATATAGGAGACAATTGTGCAAGAGTTGTAAGTAGAATTGCAAGATTGCACTTTGTTTTGTGTCTTTGGAAATTCAAAATTATGTCCCGTCCACCCCCCCCCCCCCCCCCCCCCCCCCCCCCCCCCCACATTTAGGCATTTGTTGGCTCAACGAGATGATGACAATTTTTGTCCGCACCAAGTTTTGTTTGTTTCTTCCTAAATGTTCTCATTTCGAAACTCATATAATAGATCAGCGTATTTGAAGTTTTGGTGCAATGAACATAGCCCAAGGCTTTGGAGTTATATTGATGACAGCAACTAACATGACCTCAGACACCTACCTGTTAGGAAATTGATAAGGAAGGACCCTAAATAGAACACCCACCCCAAACCAGTCCTGTTACTAAAATTGTCAATCTCTAGCACCATTCCACTAGGCCTTTTTCTGCTTATATTACATAGAATAAACATGCTTGTGATTCCTCCACCACCGAAATCTTCTGCTTCCGCTCCTGCTCCTGCTCCGTACTCTTCTACTCTGCTGTGGCTCCACTGCTTATTATTTATTCCATCTCATTTGAAATTTTGGGTTGACAGCATTAATCAACCAATGAAATTCAATTCCTTGTAATTCACTTTCTGTTCTCTCTCTAATGCTTTGATATGGAAAATAGTAGAAATTGTATGTTGAAAAACTATATTTAAAAGGCTGTGTCGCAATTCCAGAGTAGCACCTCTCTCATTAATTTAACTAGCCGCTTAAAGGCGTCACTTTCTTGACATTGGGCACCCAATTCTATGTAAAACTCAAATAACTTTGTTGATTATGGATACCCATTACCTCCTTGAGGTACTTCTCGGTAACCTATTTCATGACCTAGGTCTACTTTTGTGGGGTTTGAGGTGGGACATAGGTCCCATTCTTGGTCAAGGCTCGAATAAGAGAACTTATATCTCTTTTAGATTTTGGCACTTTTTCTCTTGGTCATCATTACTTGCGGGATTAGCGGGAGCCCCTCTAGGGCTTGCAATCCCTGCTTCAGACAAATTCCGTTGGCCACCCCGTATTTGCAAAATAATAGGAACAAAGATAGAAATGCCAATCAAAAGACAAAATGCCAGATTATGCGTAGTATGTACAAGTGATGCAGAAAGAAGATCAACTATTATTCAGAATCTGACACGTATGAACTTTCTCATATCTAGCAAAGATGGCGAATGGAGTTAAAAGTTGATTAGAACTTTGACGCAGTCTGTTCTCTTCAGTAGCTCAAATGCTCTGTTTATGTCATCCAGTTGAACTTCATGAGTCAACAGCTCATCAATTTTCTCGATTTCCTGCAGGAGAGAGAAACAGCCACTAGTCATCTAGGTTATACTTGCACATACACAGATACAGACACATGCATACACACACACATACACATATTTTGTATTTATATATGTATTCTTGTTTGCGTATAATATATACCCAAGTTGATTTTAGATATGAATCCAGCTGGTATTGGTGTTCGGTAAAACGGAAATGTGGATAGCGTACCTTGTTTATGCACTTGTCAACTATAATTGGGAGGTCAGACTGGACTTTAATCCCACCAAAAACAGAGTACTTGAGTGCCCTACCCCCAAGCAGGGGAAAGAAGTTGATCTCCACAGTTTTTTGAGTTCCTGCCCCAAGTAATATTGCCATCCCTACCCCCTGAATCTCGTAATAAATTCACCACCACCACCACCGTCATCACCAAACAACAATGAACAAAAAAAATAGTTGAAATCTAAATTCTTAAAGAAAAAATTACTAGAAAACAGTCATCCAACACATGCTACATCATTTTTTTGAGTTGAGAATTGTTCTTGTAAAAATAGTTTTTGTATTGGTCATAAGACAGGGTTGTATATGATTAGACATGGATTATGAATGTACATACTTACAATTTTTGTGGATTCGAGAGACTGATTGACCAAGGCAGTGACTCCCGTGCATTCAAAAGAGTAGTCCACACCCAATCCTCCAGTCACCTCCATCACCAATTCCGAAATAGTTTTGCCCGAATTTTGGGGATTTATGAAATCAGTCATTCCAAAGGCCATGCCTTTTTCGAGTTTTATCTCATTTATGTCCACTCCAATTATTCTGGTTGCTCCTAGTGTCCGAGCCCCTTCCATCACCTTCATTGCATTTGAGATAGAGTGGTTGAGAGTTGAAATGAATTAAGCACTTTGGCCTTGAATATTTAGATGTATGCGTGTATATATGGATACGAATGTATACTTACACCAAGTCCTACAGCACCGAGACCCAAAACAGCGACCGTATCACCCTTTTGAACCTTGGCCTCCTTCCAGGCAGCCCCAAATCCAGTGGAAAAGCCGCAGGAAAGAAAGCTAGCGTATGGGACAGGTATGCGTTGATCTATTTTTACAAGGTAGTGTGAGTCAACAACGGTGTACTCAGACCACGTGGAGCAGCTCAGGAAATGGTACAGCCTAATTGTTTGGCCTGCTGCTGCTCTTCCTCCATTAATGTTGTTACTGTTATCGGTATTGTTAATCCACATCCTGGAGCTGTCGTCGGCCAATAGACCGGAGAAAGCTTGGAGAGGGTATGTGGAGCACATATTTGTCTTTCCCGACTTACAGTTGTCACACCTTCCACACTCTCCTAGGTAGGTTGGGACCACCATATCTCCTTCTTCTACCTCGCTCACCCCTTCACCAATGCTCTCCACTATCCTGCATTTTTCTCCTTTTTTGTTAACCAAATGTTATGGTCACATATTTATAAAAATATCATACAACATGGAGTACTACTAGTAGTAGTAGTTTCTAGTAGGTCTTACGGTTAGCACTTGTTACTTTGAGAAAGTTATGGAAAAGAATTGCTGCATGAAATAAGAGTTTCTAGAGAAAGAGAGGTTACCCAACACCTTCATGTCCAAGAACTCGAGGGAACAAAGGCTGGAAAAGAATTTCAAGGAAAAAGGAAAACGAAAATTGTGTGAGCAGCAGATATATATGTACTATATAAGAAAGGTAAAATGTGGGCAGAAGATTTAAAGCAAGAAGGGAAGGGAAGGAATTAGGATGTGTGTATGGACGCTCGCTCGCTCGCGCACACACACAATGAGATATACTAACAACAGGAAAGCCTTTGCAGCATAAGACGTCGGTGTGGCAAAGACTGGCACAGAGCATCTTAACCCTGACTTCAAATGATCTTGGAGGATCCACTTGTATCTCTTCCACCTTCACTGCCTCTCCTTCTCCCCAACATACCGCAGCTGCATTTTGCGTAATATAGATCATCATGTACTCAATCAAGGAATAACCTTTTGCTGCATTTGCACTCATGTTACCAAGTGTGTCTTACTAAAGAGATTGTTGAGGGGCTTCATCTTCCCACCCCATAAAACTAAGAATTACTATCAGCTCACTATTGTAAACAACGACTAGTATTTGTATTATGGTCTAGGACCAGAACGTGCTCTGAATTTTCTACTCATACATATGTATTCTTCGACGTGAAAATTGGGAGTTCATGTGCGGTGATCTGCTGGGAACTTTATGTGTGTGATCAGTGATCTTGTGGCGCCTGCGCATGTGTGTGTGTGTGTGTGTGTGTGAGAGAGAGAGAGAGAGAGAGAGAGAGAGAGAGAGAGAGAGAGCCTAATTTTAAATGTAAAACGCAGATTAAGGAGATGATCTTAATTAACTGTACCTTTGCAAGTTATGATTTGTGAGTTGGTTTTCGACATCACTGATTTAGCTTTGGAGCAGAAAGGATGCAGAGATCACATGCTCTCTTCTCTATTACTTACAATCATACTCTATATATAATAGGGTCACATATACCTATTTCCAACTCTTCTTTATTTGTTTTAATTTTTTATTCACTATTTTATTGGAAACTTTATTATACTCCCTCTCTCCTTCATAACCAAATCAAAGAAATAAAAGAAAATTGTCCCCGCGGTTCACGTGCTGTGTTTGGTCCACTTTGATAATGGAAGCACTTATATTTAAATTATTTCTCAAAGGTATGGGCTTGCAAGTTGCTCCAAAAAACTATATTGATCGAAGAATCATCTTGTTTCCTCTTTATATTTTTTGAAATTGTGCCAAAAAGATGATACCAAAAAGACTTGTACCAAAAAGACTCGATAATTTTACCCTTGTGAGAAAATAAATTGCTCCATGAAACTAAAAGACTTATATCAAAAAGACACTATCAGTTACTCCTTTTGATAAAATGACTTGTTCTTTACCACTAAGAGACCTGCATCAATATGACAATACCAATTGCGAGTAATTTTACCCCTCTAATAAAATATCTTGCTTTTTGAAACTAAAAGAGTTGCACCAATAAGACATTATCAGTTGTTTCTTTTGATGCTTAGCGAAAAAAAGTTGTTTCTTTTGATGAAAAGAAAAGACTCCTTCCTTCCAACTTGTAGAATTGCACAAAAAAAACATTACCAGTTACTCATTTGGTCAAAATGACTTGCTCCTCACCACTAAGGGACTTGCACCAACAAAATAATATCACGAGCTCCGTGGAGCTCAATGTCGATCAATGGCATAAATTAAAGGTTAGGGATATAGATTTATTTACCTTAGTATTTGAAGAAACTAAGCTTGAATTGAAAGGTTATGGCTTGGATTTGGATGATCGGATCACCAAAGTTTCTCCTCTTCCTCTCTCTCTATACTGTTTTTCTTACTTCTTACCTCTAACCCACAACCATGGCACCCTCTCAACTCTCTAAATACTGAAATTTCGTAGGTGGAATTGTAACGCCCCGAATTTCCGGAGACGTTAATTTAAAATAATTTATCAAAAGTCAACCACATTTCCATTACTTAGTCAAAATAAAGTTTGATTACAACATTCGAATTTAAAGAAATTACATTAAAATTTGAAATTAAGAGCTCGAAATAATCTAGGTGAACCACGGGGCTACGACATCCTCCTCGAAAGTACCGCCGTTGGTATCTGGATAAGCGGGCTCAACAACGTCATCTTCGACACCTGGCATGAAAGGCCAGGGGCAGAGAAGTTGCACCAGATGAGCAATTAACGCTCAGTAAATAAAACTACCCTAAATCTGAAATCTATGCAATGGATCAAATGATGCATGATCATGACGATAGTATGAGCAATTAATCAAGTATTATGAACATAACAAAATAATCAGAGTTGACATAATCAGATTAAACAATAAGCGGAAGCATTAAACACGTAAGTACATTAAATGAATGAAATGGCGACAAAGTATTCTTAAGTCAAACCCTATGACTTGTTTCTAAGTTTCTGACACACGCGACCAACTTATGTCCACAAGTGTCCAAAATTTCTTTCAAAATACAAAGTTCGGGTTGACACAAGCATTGCCCGTCATCAAACTTTCATTTTTCAAAGTGGTGTTATGATGTTCCCGACCAATATGGTCCCGACCCCTACGCTGACCTCGTATCCGGCGCTAGTGTACCCAAACATCGGCTCCCGTATCCCATGCTCCCAACCGTTATGCTCCCAGCATTATGTCTCCCATATGTCGTGCCTTGACTCGGAAAATATCTAACTCCTCCCCTTCAACTATATTTTTATTTTTGAAAAGACACGACACGGCTTACGAACATAACCGGCTCACGACATAACTTGGCTAAATACATGAGACGTGACCGACTCGGCTCCAAGACACAGCCCGGTGGTAACAGACGTAGTTCGGCTAAAATCCATATCCCGGCTAAAGACATCCTAACACATCTCCCCCAAGGAGTAAGTCAAATCTCGAGTCACCAAACATAAGAGTTTATCAAATTCTCGATTTTCGTTACAAAGCTCGTGACTTTTATGACTCGTGTCAAAATCTCGAGTGTCATCTCCACTAACCTCAAACGTTTCTCATTGACTCTATATAAGTTTCGTTTCAACGATTAGACTCATGATAACATGATGATGTGTTGGAGATGCAAGATTAATCAAGCGAACAAGATAATACAAATAAGCAAGCTATGGCACATAAACGATAAGCGCATACTTTCATTTCGCAAGAAAACTTCTAACACGCTAATTTTTGAATAAGATGTCATCTCCTAATGATATAGGTTACCTAAAGTTTCAAAATGATAATCTAAGCTTGATTATAGGTGTAGTGGTCGTAATGTAAGAATTTGGGCGAAATTCTAATTTTCTGAAAATTTTCATTGTCTGAAAATTTTTCTAAGTATAGAAAAAGTTGAATTTTTCAAGTTTCGAATTAGGGGATAAAAAGTCCCGGAAATGATTCCTTGATTTTTTCTAAGCACAATGGTATATTCATACGCCTCAAACGCATAAGTTTAGGGTGAGTTTCGGGCCAAAATATAGGAAGAAAACGGGTGATTTTTCTATTTTGTACTAAAATAGGGAGGACGACATTTTGATTCGAATCGAATTTCAATTTTCTGTAAATGCCATTGTTTCCAAATGGGGGGTACTTCCTTATTTTCATTAAATAAAATTAAAGTAAAGTACTTAAATTTATTTATAGAAAATAAGTATATTTTCATAACACATGTCATGCCTTAACAAGCCTTAAGTCAGAAACTAAGTGTCAAAATTCCATAACAGAGGCACCGGTGTAAGGTTTCAGAGGCACCGGTGTAAGGTCAGTTCTGTAGTGTAATACTAAGATACAGAGAGTTAAAGACACCGGTGTAACCAAAACAGAAGCACCGGTGTAAGGGCTATTCTGCAGTGTACTACTGAGATACAGAGAGGTATGACACCGGTGTAACCAAAACAGAGGCACCGGTGTAAGTATGAAACTACAGGACATTGTAAAATACAGAGAGCCAAGGCACCGGTGTATCAAAAACTAAGGCACCGGTGTAACCAAAACTAAGGCACCGGTGTCAACATCATCTTCTACGAATTTACAGTTCTGGGTTTCGTTTTCTCCGAGCTCCGTGGAGCTCAATATCGATCAATGGCATAAATTAAAGGTTAGGATAGAATCATTCACCTTAGTATTGAAGAAACCAAGCTTGAATTGGAAGGATTTGGCTTGGATTTTGGTGATCGAAGCTCAAACAAGTTCTCCCTCTTCTCTCTTTCTCTCTACTGTTTTTTTCTTACTTCTCTCCTCTAAACCACAACCATGGCAACTCTCTCCACTCTCTGAACTCTGAAATTTCATAGGTTGAATTGTGAGGATGATAGAGTACAAGTAGAGAGAGGTTGAGTGTAAAGGAAAGCTTTGCATGGAGCTCCATTGGAGGGAGGAAACTTGTTGCAGATTTTTGGAGTGGAGTGTTGGCATAGCTCAGTCATGATGAGATTTGGAAGGGAGATTTGTGATAAAACAAGGATACAAGGTGGTTTGGTGGGGAAGAATGGAAGTAGACGTATGATTTTGGAGAAGAAACATGTGGGTGAGATGATTAGGGAAAAATCATCTCATGTGACAAGTTCCATGGTAATGGCTGATCCAAAGGGTTTTGGGTCAAGTCAAAAAGGATTTGGGTCATGGACCGGGTTAAACCAAATTGGGCTTGGGTTAAGATTTAGTCCAATGGGTTGGGTCCAAACACACACATACACAAATCCATGAATATAATGTACGGCTAAAGATAAAAACGCGCAAACTTAATAAATCAATAAATAATTTCATATATCAAAATTTATTTATTTATTTTTTTTAATTTTCTTTTTTTTCATTTAAAATTTTTGGGTTTTTACAGGAATGGTGAGGATGAAAGTATAGAAATAAAGAGGGCTTGATTGTGGGAGTGCCTCTTGCATGGAATACCATTGGTGAGGGAAAACTGTTGCAGGTTTTTGATGGAGTGAAGTTATAGCATTGCACAGTCATAGTGGAAATTAGAGAGTGGTTTGTGATCAAAACTAGGGGTGGAAGGAGGTTCGGCTGGGGAAAGAGGAGTAGCCTCCAAGAATCAGGTTCTCAATGGAGGAAGAAGAGAGTAAACGTACAATTTTGGAGAAGAGCATGTGGGGGAATGATGATTAAGAGAAAAATTATCCCATGTGAGAAGTTCCATGGGAAATGGCTGGTGTAATGGGTCTTGGATCAAGTTAAAAGAATTTGGATCATGGGTCGGGTAAGCAAGTTGGGCTTGGGTCAAGCTTCATAAATTTTTGATGGGCTAAGGTTTGGGCTCAAGGATTAGTCCAATGGGTTGGGTCCCAACATACACCCATGCACAAATCCAAAAATAGACACAAGTCCGGTAAAAATGCATGACTAGAAATAGAAACGCAAAAAATCACTTTAGTCAATTAATGATTTCATACATTAAATTTTTTTTATCCTTATTATTATTTGTATTTTAAAAATTTAGGGTCTTTACAGGTTTGTATAATCTAGGGATTGTCTGGGATGCCAGTGATTCTCTTGTGGGTGTCAGTCAAGGTGTTGGACGATCACGATATGTTGAATTGTACCTGAGGTGCTGGACAATCTAGATACGTTGAACTTTACTCAGTGTTCTAGACAATTGTGGACATTTGTTGTACCTAATTGGTGCTACTGGACGGTCTTGAAGCGTTGGACTGCAGTTGGTGTGTTAGACGATCTTGACACGTCGAACTGTACATGATTATGTTTTCGGGTTAGAATCTCGAGATGAGTTATGGTGGTTCGAACTGTAAATGAATTACTCATTGAAGTAACTTCTCTTCCTCTGACGTTTCATGCCAGATGTAGAAGAGCAAATGGAGATGTCACCCAAGCAAGAAGAGTCAGACTATGTAGATGGAGAGTTCAACAAGACCTGGTTGTCGTGCCTTTAGCAGTTCTGAATTTTTATAATTTTGACTTTTATGTAAACCCGAAAGAGTATTTATGTCATTACATCTACAATAATATCACAAGCTTGGAAACAATTTGTGAAGACCATTATATCCCTCCATTAAGACAATATGGAGAGAAAATAAAACCCAGTTCTGTTTTTCGTAGAAGATGTAGTTAGCACCAGTGCCTTAATTTTTGATACACCGGTGCCTTTGCTTTCTGTATGTTTTAATGTTCTGTATTTTCATGGTTACACATGTGTCTTAGTTTTTGACACACCAGTGCCTTTACTTTCTGTATTTTACAATGTTCTGTATTTTCATGCTTACACCGGTGCTTCAGTTTTGGTTACACCGGTGTCTCCCTCTTGTAGTACTTCATAGTATGCCTAAAATATGACCTTACACCGGTGCCTCAGTTTTGGTTACACCGGTGCCTTTACTCTCTGTATCTTATTAGTACACTACAGAACTGACCTTACACCGGTGCCTCTGTTGTGAAATTTTGACACTTAGTTTCTGACTTAGGCTTTGTTAAGCCAAGGTATCTCCTATGGCAATATACTTATTTTCTATAAATAAATTTAAGTACTTTAATTTTATTTAATGAAAATAAGGAAGTACCCCCCATTTGGAAACAATGGCATTTACAGAAAATTAAAATTCCATCCGAACCAAAATGTCGTCCTCCCTATTTTAGTACAATTTTCTTCCTATTCTTTGGTCCGAAACTCACCCTAAACTTATGTGTTTAAGGCGTATGAATATACCATTGTACTTAGAAAAAATCAAAGAATCACTTCCGGGACTTTTTATCCTCTAAAACGAAACTTGAAAATTTTAATTTTTTTTTTCCATACTTAGAAAAAATTTTAGACAGCAACATTTTTCAGAAAATTAGAATATTGCCCCAATTCTTACATAATGACTACTATACCTATAATCAAGTTCAGATTGTCGTTTTGAAACTTTAGATATCCTATATCATTATAAGATGACATCTTATTCAAAAATTAGCGTGCTAGAAGCTTTCTTGCGAAATGAAAGCATGCGATTATTGTTTATGTGTTATAGCTAACTTATTTGTATATCTTGTTCGTCTGATTAAACTTGCATTCCAACGTATCATCATGCTACCACGAGTTTAGTCTTTTGAACGAAATTTAGATGGAGTCCATGAGAAACATTTGAGTTTAGTGAAAATGACACCCGAGATTTTGACATGAGTCATAAAAAGTCATGAGCTTTGTAACGAAAATCGAGAATTTGATAAACTCTTATGTTTGGTGACTTGAGATTTGACTTACTCCTTGGGGAGACGTGTTAGGATGTCTTTAGCCGGGATATGGATTTTAGCCGAACTACGTCTGTTACCACCGATCTGTGTCTTGGAGCCGAGTTGGTCACGTCTCATGTATTTAGTCAAATTATTCTAAGTCAAGGCACGACATATGGGAGATATAATGCTGGGAGCATAACGGTTGGGAGCATGGGATACGGGAGCCGATGTTTGGGTACACTAGCGCCGGATACGAGGTCAGCGTAGGGGTCGGGACCATATTTATCGGGAACATCATAACACTACTTTGGAAAATAAAAGTTTGATGACGGGCAATACTTGTGTCAACCCGAACTTTATATTTTGAAAGAAATTTTGGACACTTGTTTACAATGGTGGACACTTATGGATATAAGTCGGTTGCGTATGTCAGAAACTAGAAACAAGTCATAGGGTTTGACTTAAGGATATATTGTCGACATTTCATTCATTTAATGTACTTATGTGATTAATGCTTCCGCTTATTGTTTAATCTGATTATGTCAACTCTGATTGTCTTGCTCTGTTCATAACGCTTGATTAACTGCTCATACCATCTTCATGATCATGTATCATATGATCCATAGCACAAATTTGAGATTTAGGGTAGCTTTATTTGCTGAGCGTTAATCGCTCATCTGGTGCAACTTCTCTGCCCCTAGCCTTTCATGCCAGGTGTCGAAGATGACGTTGTTGAGCTCATTTATCCAGATACCAACGGCGGTACTTTCGAGGAGGATGTCGTAGCTCCGTGGTTCACTTAGATTTATTTTGAGCTCTTAATTTCAAATCTTTAATGTAATTTATTTAAAGTCAGATGATTGTAATCAAACTCTATTTTGACTAAGTAATTGAAATATGGTTGATTTTTGATAAATTGTTTTAAATTAACGTCTCCGAAATTCGGGACGTTACAAAACCAATCACTAGGGATGGCAACGGGGTGGATAGTACTGTCCCCACCTCCGATCTCCGAACCCATATCCGAACTCCATCCCTGTCCCGATCCCCAAACAGGGACTAGTTTTGCCCTCCACCCCCGCCCCAAACGAGGAACAGATATCTCCGAACGGGGATCGGATATCCAAAAATGAAAAAAAATTAGTATTTTTAATTTTAAAAAATTAAATTAGGAACTATGAGTATATGATTTAAAAAAAATTAAACTATAAAAAAATAAAAAAAATCAAACAATATTAAATGCAAGAGTTTTAAAGAATAGTTAATATAGTCATAAATAATAACCATCATAGCTAGCCAACACAAAAAATTACAATAGTCCATAGACTAAAACATGGGCTATGAGTAATCAATAGGAATAAATGACAAACTACATCATAGATAGGGACTATTCATGTGAATAATCATCCTCACAAAATTACAACCGCAACAAAGAAAATTATACTGTATTGCATCAAGAAGAATCCATAACTGTCATCTCATTGCAAAAAAAATCGACAAAAAAATAATACACAATATAGTTTTGTCTCAATGTATTACAATATAGGACATATTTTTATCAACACAAAGCAAAAAATCTAAAATCAACAAATCCTAAGTCCCTAATATATTTTTACATAAGAGTTAACACAACGGAGCAGGAGGGATCGGGGCAGGGATACACGGACCCACATCTGACTCGTTCCCCGAATTTTTTTAAAATGTATTCCCTGGATCTGATCCGATCTCCAAAAAAATTTCCAAATCCCCGATCCGTTTGGAGTGGAGATCGGATCGGACGAGATTGTCATCCCTACCAATCACCATTTCAAATTTCATTTCCATTATTCTTACTTGTCTTTGCAACTGTTTATATAATAGCGACCACTCAATCATCTTATATTTCCTAAATTCGTGTGTCATACAAGCCAATGTCCAATATTCCTAACATATAAACTAAATTTTCTCCAAAAGTTCAGATATGTCGATTCTATGAAAGACCGGGCAGCATAATGACTGTGCTATGTTCAAATAGGTAGCATGACAATTAAACCCAATTCATTTTACAACACCTTGGGCTGCACTTTGGTTGTACCCAAAACATCCACCAACTCTATCAATACCAAAAATACAACAATCTCCTCGACACAAAATCGAATGTCATGACAATATCAGTTAAATACTCGCATTGTAATCAAGATCAAAGCATAACATCAACAGTGAACTACACATAGCCATATGGTCTCAAGTGGTCCACTTGCTCTCATGGAATTCCGTGGAGGTTCGTAGATATAAATAGAGTGCGAGTAGATACTTGTGCATAGTGTACATGCAACCAGAGTGCGTTATATTGTCCGAACACGGTACCCAAAAATTTCGGATCACAATCTAGAAGTTATGTTTTTGAACAAACCACTCGGGCGGCCAAAACAGGCTTACTGTCCAAATTATAAAAACTGAAAATTTCTAGAGCTCGCTTGAGCGATCCTAACTCACTCGAGCGAGCTATCGAAAGACAAATTCTGACTTCTTTGTATTTTTTTGAGAGAACAGAACATGATCTGAAATTGGTCAAGTCGCTCGAGCGGCTTAAGCTCGCTGGAGCGAACTATCATTTTTCAGATTCTGCAACTTACCCAATTTCTCTGATGTTCTCAATCGAATAGAACATAAAAATATGGTTTACGTACCTGAAACATACAATTAACAATAGAAACAAACTACCTAACGATTAGAAGATATAGATTCATACCTCAATCAAGAAATAAAACAAAGAACAAGGATGAATTGATGAAGTTTGAATTAGGGGCTCGATTATGCCTTCCTTTCTCACAAAACCTCACAATCTCCCTTTGATTTCTCTAGTCCTTTTACTACGAATTTCATAAAAGAAAACAAGAAATTGTAGCTATTTTTATAGGCTTGATGGAGTAAAACCTCCCTCTTAAATCCTAAATCAATATTATTAATCGGTCATCAAAAGAAAAATAGATTTTCTTATTATTAAATTTATGTTGCCATCAAAATAAGATTTTCCTTCATAAAAGCCATGAAAGCCATAAAATAAAATTTGATCTATTTTTTATTGAAACCCTATGATTCCTTTTGGCATTTAAAGAAGACGATGAGGGAGTATTTCGGCATAACGCGATCTATCATAACTCACATGTACTTTTAGCGATAACCGTTCGTCACAAAATCTATCTTAACCGTTCAAATAAACACAAATAACTAAATAAATAATTACAACATGAATTTTAAAATAATTTTTACTTTTATTAAAATTTCGGACCATTACAGTAGATGCTTCTATAATAGTATAATATTAACACTTGTCTCTACTGATTTGATATTCTTTTTTATTCATACCATAGAATATGATATTTGACTGTGATTTTCAAAGGTGCTTGAAAAGAAAATATTACGTACAAAGTAGTTTAATTTTTTCAAATTCCGACGTCATAAAATATGTGTTTTTAGTAACAATAACAGGCACATGGTTCGGGAAAGCAGATTGGAAATTAGACTTAAAGTGTTCAATTCACATGTATCAGACCAAAGGAGTTTTACTAGTTACAAGACATACGACGACGTGATTGTCAGGATGACTTTATAATTAAAGGAGCAAGATTATTGGTGCCATGACTTGTTTCATAATACATGAATAATGACAGACCAGTGAAATTAACTCAGTGAGACCCTCAAAATGAAATAAGTTTAGGGGTCTTCCAAAATCAATGGCTCATAAGCATTTGAAAACATGATGAGTGCGGAAGTATAATTATATACTTACAATTAAGCTATGTAGTAATCTGTTACGGTCGTTCAACAATAGGGTTAAAGTTTATAATCTTTGGGTCTGAGCATACACAGCATAATCAGTTACATCAATAGCGTCTTTAGAGTGTGAGTCACAATATGTCAAATTTATTAGTTTTTCATGAATTTATCATATCTCCATTTATTAGGTTGAAACGAGTTTTTATTTCAAAGTAAAATTATCTAATATTTAAGTTTTTGTTGTAATCATTCACTATTTTTTCAAAGGGCGTAATCAAGGACAAATATAAAAAACACATTACTCTATCATTGATTAAGTATACCATGACGATTGATATTATTTATGGAGCGATCCTAATATAGAAATTCTGTGTGATGTCATCCCTGATCATCTAGTCGTGATCTTTTTTTTTTTATTCTTTCACTTTGTTATTTTTATTCTTCTAACGGTCTGAGACAACATTCGAATTACATATTATTAGAATTATGCTATTTCATTCTAAAACATTTTTAGGATAATTCATCGGTTGTAGTATTTCAAATGTCAACGTATTTACCATTTTTTTCCAAACATCTTTAACATAATAAGATTTTTTTCATAAAAGGATAAATCATTAAAAACTAAAAAATAACAAACATATCAAATAACAGTTACTATTATAAGAATTCTAAACCGGACTTGGAATCTCTCGTCTTTTCACTTGCTTTTGCTGCTCGCTGGCTCGCTCGCTCGCTCTCTTCTCCCATTCGCAGGGCCGGCCCTGAGATTTTGGAGGCCCTAGGCGAAATTTTAAAATGAGGCCCTTGTATATATATATATTAAATAAACCAACAAAAAATATTTTTAATGGTCAAATTTTACACTTAAATGTTATTTAGTAATCTATTTAGGCCTATTTTGACATAAAATCAATATTTAATTTTTTTAAAGAAAATTTTACTTTTTTGGTTCGTATTCAATGGCAAAATTAAAAGAATAAAAAAACATTGATGATATTAGTAAAATAATGTATTGAAATTCGATTTAAGTGACTATTTTTCTTAAATATGTAGTATTCTTTAACTATTATGATAATACCTTCAAAAGTAAAGAGAAACAAGAAAAATATAAGATCATTTGTTAAACGATAAAGATGAGAAAATTTATTAAAATAAAAAATAAAAAAATATAACATGCTTATAAATTTTCATTAGCAACTCTAAAAAAAATAACTTGTATGGCATGATATCATATTTAACACGTATTAGACACTTACATCTTAATTTAAATGAGGTTCCTAACTTATATTTTATTAAATAAATTTGGTGGAAAGAAATAAAAGAATATATGAGTGTATTCGAAATAATTTGTTAAATTTCTTATTATTATAGAAGCATAACTATTCAGTTAGTGTGATGGTAACATAAGAGTTGTATATGTTTGTGGTCTAGTGTTCCAAACCCAACGAAGTATGTTTTTTATTTGAAGGAAACAAAAATTGGTTTCTTTACATAACTAACAAGATTTGAACACTTGACCTCTTCGATGAGAGTAGAGCTTCCTACCATTGAATCTGTGTACTTTGTTATGGCACAAGGTGACATATAAAATATTTAATACCTACTCAACTTTGGGGGCCCAAAAATAGGGCCTAAAATAGGGGGCCCAAGGCAGTGGCCTGGTGGGCCTTGCCCTTGGGCCGGCCCTGCCCATTCGACTATTCGAGACACATTCTCTTAGCATGTCAGCATTGTAGCAGCAATCCTATCACTCTGTTATCGGAAGCATTTCAACTACCGTGAAATTATGTCGTCCAAGTCCAAGTATGTACTCTCTCTCTCTCTCTCTCTCTCTCTCTCTCTCTCAAAGTTACTGCCTTTAGATCCGATTTGGGTTTTCCCAAGCTCTCTTTTTGACTGCCTGATATTATGTGTTCTAATTGTCTGATTAGTTTGTTGATTAGGTTGGGTTTACAATTGCCTCCTTTATTTACCAAGTTTGAGTCTCTTTCCGAAATTGTTGCACGATAGAGTTTGCTCGATTCTCTATCTTTTTTATTCTGGGTCATAGTCCACGACTGTTTATTCCTGTTGATGCTCTTCTCGGCTGTTTGGATCTCACTTTGAATATGCTCGTCTTCCCTAATTTTATGTGGCTCTTTAATTCGATCTTAGTTGTTGATTGTGGAAACATGTTAAATTAAGATGCAAATTTCCATGATTGGATCTTATCCACTTTTGCATTTGTGCCCTTGATGCCTTATCACAGGTGGTTGTGTTTGTTTTTTGTTATCTCGCATTGGTTATTTTATGATTTTGGCTCATGCTGCCATGTGGTTATAATACTGAATTGAACTTGAACAGATCTTTATCTGAACCTTCGAACAACAAAGCATGGCCAGCAACTCCTATGGTTGGTAAATTGAGCAGGAGAGTGCCTAAATCTGATGTTGATTCACCCTCAAGATCTGTCAATTCAAAGTCTACAATTGATCGGCGGTCTCCAAAGATTGCTACCACTCCTGAGGTAAGTTTCATCAAAAGCCTATGTACTTTTGAAAATGCATTATATTTATCAAATTTGTTTGCTTGGTGACTTCAAGGCCAAGAAATTTGAAAACGATGTCTTCTATTTGCTAGTATACATGGGTAAGTTGTGAAACTAGTTTGAAATTGGCTTCTTTTCATCTTCATTTGGATTTTTCAGAAACAAGCAACAAGGGCTTTGAAAGGATCAGAAGTACAGTCTCAATTCAGTCTTGTTCAGGAAGATCTTAAGAAGGCAGAGGAGAAGTTGGTTTTAGCGCAGAGAGAAAAAATTCAAGCTCTTGAAGAATTAAAAGAATCCCGTAGGAGGGGCGAGGAGGCAAATGAGAATCTCAAGGAGGCTTTGCTGGTTCAAAGGCAAGCTGAAGCAAAATATGAGATTGAAAAGTGTCGGGCTGTTGATATGAAGCAGGCAAGCATTGAGGCGGATCGGAAGAAAGAAGAGGATTTGCAGAAAGAGATTGAAGCTTTGAGAAACCAGCATGCTTTGGATGTGGCTTCTCTCCTTTCTGCTACTCAGGAGCTCCAAAGGGTTAAGCAAGAATTAACTCTAACTTGTGATGCAAAGAACCAAGCCCTCAGCCATGCTGATGATGCAACTAAAATTGCAGAGATTCAAGCTGAGAAGGTGGGGAGTCTATCTGCTGAGTTGATCAGATTGAAGGCCTTGCTCAATTCCAAGCTTGAATGGGAGGCTCATGAGAACAATAGACTGGTGTCTGAGCTGAATTCAGAGAAAGAGACTCTGAAACAAGAACTTGAGAAAGTCAAGACTTATGAGGAGAAGTTGACTGAAAAAGAGGTTTCAACTGAACAGCTCAATGTTGAGCTGGAGGCTGCTAAAATGGCTGAATCATATGCACGTAGTGTATTGGAGGAGTGGAAGAATAAGGTAGAAGATTTAGAGATTCAGGCTGAGAAAGCTAATCAGTTGGAGAGATCTGCTTCAGAATCTTTGGAATCAATCACGAAACAACTAGAGGGAAGCAATGATTTATTGCATGATGCGGAATCTGAAATTAATTCTCTTAAAGAGAAGATTGGTACGTTAGAAGTCTCAGTTGGTCGACAGAGAGGGGATCTTCAGCAGTGTGAACATCGCTTTGATATGGCCAAGGAAGAATCTACTGAAATGGCAAAAAAGGTGGAATGTCTGAAGACTGAGCTTCAAACAATAGAGGAGGAGAAAACACAGGCCTCGAACAATGAGAGGCTTGCGGCTGCCAGTATTCAAACCCTGTTAGAAGAAAAAAACAAACTCATGAATGAGGTTGAGAATTCAAGGGATGAAGAAGAGAAAAGTAAGAAGGCAATGGAAAGTTTAGCTGCGGCCTTGCTCGAAATCTCCTCTGAATTGAGAGAAGCCAAAAAACAGCTATTATGTAGGCAAGCAGAGAATGATAATTATGAAACCCAAGTGGAAGACCTGAAGTTACTTTTGAAATCTACAAATATGAAGTACGAAACAATGCTTGATAACGCAAAGCACGAGATTGATGTTCTTAGTGATTCACTTGGACAAGCCAGGCATGAATTCCAGATTTCCAAGACAGAATGGGAGCAAAAAGAGTTTCACTTTCTGAGTTGCATAAGGCAATTGGAAAATGATGGCTCTTCCAGGGAAAAAGAAGTAAGCAGGCTGGTTACTCTGCTTAAAGAGGCTGAGGAAGAAGCTTGCGTGACAAAGGAGGAAGGAGCTCAGCTAAAGAATGGATTGAAGAAAATTGAGTCAGAGCTGAGTTATTTAAAGGATGTTTATGGAAAAGCAAAGGCTGGGAGCACAAGGTTGAAGGAAAGTTTACTGGACAAAGAAAATGAATTACGTAATGCTATTCAGGAGAATGAAGAGCTTCAAACAAGAGAAGCTGCTTCTCTCAATAAGATTGAGGGGTTATCTAAATTGCTTGAGCAATCTGTAGCTAAAAAGCAAGCTCAGGAAAATTGTGAACTATCAGACAGTGAAAGAGATTATGACATGCTCCCAAAGGTGGTAGAATTCTCCGAGCAGAATGGAGTCGGCAGAGAAGAACTAATGAAAGTTGAGCTTCCATCCCCACAATGGGAGAGAAACGTGTCGGAAAATCCTGTAACAGGAAACAGGATTAGTGATGTGGATATTCAAAGTCATAGTGCTAAAGTTGAGATTCCAAATGGAAATCGAAGAGATAATGAGAGCAAAGAAAAAGAAGAAGATTCGGTGGAGGTTGATTTTAAGATGTGGGAAAGCTGCAAGATTGAAGAGAATGACTTCTCCCCTGAAATAAATCCAGAGGAGGAATCCAAACTGCATGCTAAGGTGGAGGTTGACAATAGTTATGGCCAGATAAATGGTTTATCATCAGCGGAAAATCTTGATAATGGTGGAAGCTCACCATCAAGGCAGCAACACCAGAAGAATAAGAAACCTTTGCTACACAAGTTTGGTAGCTTCCTCAAGAAGAAGAGTCCTAGCAGCCAGAAGTAGTGGGCTACCTGTGCCCTGGCTTATACCCGACTAGGAGGCAGGTATCATTGGATTATATCTGGTGCCGGAATGTTTGAATGATGCTTTTTGCTTCCAATTGTCATACTGGGGAAAGAAAACTATGAAGAGGCTTGGTAAATCTGTTACTGAGAAAGCACTGATAACCAGGAAAAAAAAAAAAACAAATCAGGCTTCGTCCACTGACAGAGGAGATTGTAACATTAAGTAATAGACAAAAGGAATATACAAAAATAGACCGAGTAAAAATCCTTGTACATGAGGCTAAGCACTGTTGCGTTCAGTCAAACTTGTATTGAGACTCATATTCTCTTTATTTCTCATTTTTTTCCTTCATTTTCTCTCTCACAAACCAGTGGTCTTGGCCCTTCAATTTAATAATTCTAGTAATCTTCATTTTATATTTGTGGGCTCAAAAAGCGTTATGGTGGGAAAATTTACGTTGAGATTTGTATCCCAGAAGCCAATACTGGTTCGCGACAAAATATGGATATGGTCCTTATCACCAAAAGGTCAGTCTGTCTGCCATTATGTCAGATTCATGTCTTTATGACTATATCCTTGAGATCTGCTTGGTCATTGATACAATGTTGGAGAAACATGGCTACTTAAAAGACCAATGTAAAATTTGAGTGAGCTCAACATCACCGCTGACCCAAGCTTTGACTTGGTCATAACTAGGCTGTATGCTTGCATGTTTTGTTAACAGTGAAGCAGTTGTTATTTCAGCTCAGAATCTCTTGGTCCTGATGTCGTAGGAAGTTGAGTTTTTGCTGGTGAAAATATCCACAAATCTGAGCATCATCCAGATCGTGTAAGTCAGAGATCATGATGCAGGCCGTAGACCTGCAAGGATAGGGATAGTCCCGGGATGCCACTCGACCGGGGGTAGCGGATGCCACTCGACGCTACTAATCGCGGATGCCACTCGACGCGACCAAGCCACACGCTTGATTGTAGGAGGAATCACTCAACTCCAAGCAAGACGCACTTGCACAATATTTTTATAAACTCAAAACTCTCCATTTCATTTCATAAGATGACTCTTCAAAAACTAATATTTAATGCTAGACAATTTCCAACATGACTCTTCAAATACCTAGACAACTATTAAAACAAAGACACAATTTACTAGATACTCAAGACAAATAATAAATACTTAGACAGACACAATTTACTAGATACTCAAGACACATAATAAATACTTAGACCTTAAACTAAAAGACATTGACTAGAAGCTTGAAAGACACTTTGACTAGAAACCAAGGAGACTCTTCGATTCAGCCGGAAAGACTCTTCGATTCAGCTGGCATCTTTATGCTCCTGCATCATTCTCCCAGTCTTCAAAAAAAAAAACTTCATCCTTGAATTTAACTTCCCACGGTCCACCGGGTGACCAAACAACTCTTTCCATCCTTTGATTCGTTGCTTGAACTTAGGTTTGCGACCGACCAGCAAATAGAACACGTTCATGACTCTTGAAAACTGGCCATTAACAATCTCCACCGGAACTACGAAGCCAGGCCAAAATACTTCTTGTCTTGAACTACTCCTTGCCATTTTACTCTTATAATCGATTGAATTTCCAGACAAGAAAATTAGCTCGCTCAGGACCTCCTTGACCATGTCTTGATCTTTTGAAAATGCTAACCAAAAGGCATCCTTGCATTGTAGGAATGGTTTTGCTGTATGAAACTCCAATTTATTAATCGTTTCATGTCTACCAACTTTAACACCATCAACTTTTGTTATTCCCAAAATCGAAGTTGGCTCAAATGGAAGTCCTTGTGGGATTGTTGGAGCTGATGGATTCGTTGTCGGCTCCTTTTCAATGCATTCAAGATATTCATCGCAGTTGGGAGGTTCAGAATACTTAATTAAACTCATCACATTTGGTGTTGAACTAGAATATTGATCTCTTGGGATTAAAAACCCTTCCTCTGTGTACTCATCGTAAATTGGAGGCAAATTCCAATCAACCAATGGTTGTGAAATTGTCGAATCGTCATCGAAAAAAAATTCCTTCCAACGCATGATCTTTCCTCGGTCTTTCATTCACACGCAACATTTGATCTCCAAATGCCACGGGAAGAAAACACAGCAGGGCGGGATCACGGCTCTGATACCAATTTGATGCAGGCCGTAGACCTGCAAGGATAGGGATAGTCCCGGGATGCCACTCGACCGGGGGTAGCGGATGCCACTCGACGCTACTAATCGCGGATGCCACTCGACGCGACCAAGCCACACGCTTGATTGTAGGAGGAATCACTCAACTCCAAGCAAGACGCACTTGCACAATATTTTTATAAACTCAAAACTCTCCATTTCATTTCATAAGATCACCTATAAATAGGCATTACAAGATAAGATGACTCTTCAAAAACTAATATTTAATGCTAGACAATTTCCAACATGACTCTTCAAATACCTAGACAACTATTAAAACAAAGACACAATTTACTAGATATTCAAGACAAATAATAAATACTTAGACAGACACAATTTACTAGATACTCAAGACACATAATAAATACTTAGACCTTAAACTAAAAGACATTGACTAGAAGCTTGAAAGACACTTTGACTAGAAACCAAGGAGACTCTTCGATTCAGCCGGAAAGACTCTTCAATTCAGCTGGCATCTTTATGCTCCTGCATCAGATCAAATGTCTACTCATTCGGCGAGTCAAATCGGTGTTCTTCTAGCATGTTTTGGTGTCTTTCATGTTTGATTTTGAGTCTTGTTTAGAAAATGAGAGGACAATGTAATTGTCCTGTCGTTTTTTGAAGAATTTAATGCACCTTCTATTTTTGTGATTTATACGCAATTCATGATCTTCTTGTTTAGTGCTTTGTATGTAACTTATAATCTTCTTGTTTGGTGCTTCGTATTAATTTATAATCTTGTTATTTGGTGTTTTGAGTGTTGTTATTTGGTGGTTCTCATGTTGGTGCCTTATTCGATGTTTAGGTGTCTACTCATTTACCGTTATGTGCTTTCGCTGCCCTTGAAACATTTTTTGTTTTCACTTGCACCATATATTATGGGATTTTCTGCATATTACGTGGCTGTAGCTAAACACTATTGTTAGATTTAATAAAACTAGAATACTTTTCTATTCATCAAGCATACTATTTATACAAGCAAAACGAGTCCTAATTTAACTAGATCTCTAACTAATTCTAATTCTATTTTACATAAGGAAATAAATCTTAATCCTAATTTATTACACTTCTACACACATAAGACTTGTAACACTCCCCCTTAAGTTGGTGCGAAGATATCGATCAGCCCCAACTTGAACACAATGGGATGAAAATTCTTGCTGCTCAGCCCTTTCGTGAAGATGTCAGCTAACTGATCTTCACATTTCACAAAGGGCATACATATTGATCCATTGCTGAGCTTTTCCTTAATAAAGTATCTGTCAATCTCAATATGTTTCATTCTGTCATGTTAAACAAGATTATGAGCAATGTTGATAGAAGCTTTATTGTCACAGTAGAGTTTCATCGGACCATTATCAGATATTCTCAAATCACGTCACAAGGTTTGAATCCACAAAAGCTCACAAACACCATGAGCCGTAACTCTATACTCAGCTTCTGCGCTAGACATGACAACCACTGATTGTTTTTTACTCTGCCAAGTAACCAAATTTCTCCCAAAGAGAGTACAGTAGCCAGAAGTAGAACGTCTATCATCCACAGAACCGGCCCGATCAGCATCAGTGAATGCCTCTAATCGTAAGTGACCATGATTAGAAAACAAGATCCCTTTTACTGGAGCTGATTTGAGATACCTCAAAATACGATAGACTGCATCTAAGTGTGAAGCACAAGGATCATGCATGTATTGACTAACAATGCCCACTGCATAAGAAACATCTGGTCAAGTGTGAGCCAAGTATATTAGTCGACCTACTAGTCGCTAATATCTCTCTTTGTCAATTCGTTCCCCCGATTCTCCACCGATTTGATGATTTGCCTCAATAATGGAAGTTGCAGGTCTATAACCCAACATACTTGTTTCTTCCAATAGATCAAGGACATACTTCCGTTGGGAGATAAAAATATCTCGATCAGACCTTGCCACTTCCATTCTCAAAAAGTACCATAGTGATCCCAAATCGTTAATCTTGAATTCTTGAGTTAGGCTAGACCTGAGACTAAGAATCTCATCCATATCATTGTTTGTCATTATTATATCATCAACATAAATAATAAGAACAACGATCTTACTAGTACCTCCTTTGATAAATATAGTGTGGTCGGCATGACTTTGTTTGTATCCGAATTGCAATATAGTCTTTGAAAATCTGTCAAACCATGCTCTTGGTGACTATTTCAACCCATAAAGGGCCTTCTTCAATCTACACATTTTTCCTTCTATCTCAGAGAAAGAAAAACCTGATGGTATATCCATATATGCCTCCTCTTTTAACTCACCATGAAGAAATGCATTCTTCACATCAAACTGATGCAGAGGCCAATTCAGATTTGCCGCACAAAAGAGTAATGTTCGCACAGAGTTCATCTTTGCTACTGGAGCAAACGTCTCCTCGTAGTCAATACCATAGGTTTGAGTAAAACTTTTGGCAACAAGTCGTGCTTTGTATCTCTCAACTATACCATCAGCATTTTGCTTAACAGTAAAAACCCACTTGCATCCTACTACTTTCTTTTTCCCTGCAAGTGATATTAGCTCCCAAGTGCCATTCTTTTTCAAAGCTGTCATCTCTTCTACCATAGCTCCTTTCCACTTAAGTATCATTACTGCATACTGCTATTTCTATGGAATATATATAAAAGATAGAGACGAAACAAAAGCATGATATGAAGGACAGAAACAATTATAAGAAATAAACTGGGAAATGGGATGTTGAGTACACAACCTTATACCTTTTCGAGGAGCAATAGGAAAATTATCAGAATCAATAGAGAGAGTTTCAATGAGAGAAGAGTCATTATCAGATGATTCAGCCGAGGAGTCTGGAACTAAAGCAAGCGATTGTGATGGACAAGGTGGATCACACATAAGGATTTTTTGTTCTTCCAACTATTGTATGTTTTTAAGTTCGTCGTTTAAAATCGGTGCATCTGTTCCCCATATCACCATCAGTGTCATGTATTCCTGCCCCGTTAGTAGATATAGGCTCTCCCTCATTATGGTCACTATGGTTATTGTTAGCGTATAATATCAGAATAATATCTTGGTTGATTGTTAGAATAATATCGTAATCGTAATTGATTCTGATTCTGATTATGTAAATCCTAGATTGTAATTAGGTTGATTTTGTTTCCTTATTTAGGTCTCCTCTCCTTGTATATATAGAGGACCCTTTGTACAGCTTAAAATATACAATACATTTTTCTCTTCTCTTTAGTTCACATGGTATCAGAGCATTAACGGTCTTACTGTATATCGCTTCCGCTACCATCGTCGGTCTTACCACTGCCGTTGTCTGAGTTTCCTCCGACGGCATAGCACTGCGTCGACTAGAGGTTACCCGTCGACGCGCTTCATTCCCTCTATCGTTCGTCGTTGCCAACTCTCAGTCGCCGTCTCTTTCTATTTGAGACCATCCGCCTACTTTCAGCCACCGACTCTCAGCCGCCGTCTCTTCCTATCAGCGCCGTCGTCGCTGTCACGACCCCTCTCCAGCCCGCTTCTCTGTTTGAGATCGGAGCCCTCTCCAGCCCGCTTCTCTGGTTCGTAGCCTTCTCCAGCCCTCTGTCTTCCGCTCCCATCGCCGACCATCCCATCGTAGGCCTCTTCGGTGAACCATCGCCAACTGGCTCGAACCAGTCCTCTCCTTCAGACACCACAGTCCGTAATCAGCCGCTTTCTTAGCCTTCGGTGCCTTGGTTGATTTCGATTTCGCCGTCGGAACCACAGTAGACTGTGGACGAGTTATCTCCGTCGACGTCGACTGGTCTTCATCACCGTCGTTCGTCGTTCATGGTCTTCCACCAGCGGACAGTTATCTCCGTCGAGTTATCTCCGGAACCACAGTAGATTTAGCCGTTCGTCGTCGTTTGTGGTATTCCACCGGTGATCTGCTGTAAGTCGTTCTCACTGATTTTTTGGTCGAGTTATCTCGGAATTATGTCTGGGGAAAATATTGATGAGCAGAAATTAGGGATAAATGAAGCATCAGGAACACAGTATACTCTTGGCCAGTTTAGTAAGGCATTGGATAGTGCTCCTGTGGATATTTGTCCAATTAAATTAGATGGAACAAATTATATGCTTTGGTCACGATCTTTGACATTGGCTATTGAGTCCAAAGGATTGTCAGAATTTATTGAAGGTCCTGTTATCCCACCTAAAGATGCATTGGAACTTAAAAGGTTTAAAGCCCAGCGATCCTTGGTTATGACATGGTTGTTCAATTCCATGAAACCCGATATCCGTAATCCTTTTCTGTTACTTGAGAATCCATATAAGGTTTGGACAACTGTTTCTGATATGTACTCTCAGCAGGGTAATGATGCTCAGTGCTTTGAACTGAGAAAGAGGCTTCATTCTATGGAGCAAAATAATCGTCCAGTTGCTACATATTATGCTGAGTTGTGTGGAGCATGGTAGGAATTTAATTTCTTTCAGGGGTTTCAAGCTGCGTGTGAAGCTGATGCTGCTAAGTGGCTTAAACGGATTGATAAAAAGCGTGTTTATGACTTCCTGGCTGGCCTTGATAGGGAATATGATCAAATTCGAGTACAGGTATTGGGCCGTGTTCCGTTTCCTTCCCTAGCGGATGCATATGCCATTGTTCAGCAGGAGGAGAGTAGGCGAAGTGCCATGCTGGCTCCACCTACTTCTGAGCGTTCTGCTTTAGCTGCTATACCTCATACTAGTGTTGGGCGAGGATTCGGATCTCCACAGAGTGGAAAGGTACAGGTTGGAAATCATGGTGGATCTAGTGGAATGCGTAAGTGTGATTATCGTGATGGGACCAATCACACCAGAGACACCTGTTGGAAACTGCATGGGCGTCCTCCTCGTGATGGACGTCGTGGTGGTGGTGGTCGTGGCCGTGGGCGCTCTCATGGCCAGGCTCACTTCACAGAGTCTGCAGCTATTACTGTGACTGATCCAGGACCGATTATTGGGGTTCAGCCACGTGAAGAGTCTCATGGGGGTCTTTCTCAGGGGGAGTTGCAGGCTATCAGGCGTTTTCTGTCAACGAGGGCTGATTCTTCATCTACTGTAGCCCCTACTTCCACACCTTCTACACCAACTCCTGCTTCATCATATTTTGCTCATTCAGGTATATTGTCCAGTGCTTTCACAGCTTCTTCTTCCACTCCTTGGATTATAGACTCTGGTGTTTCAGATCATATGACAGGTTGTTCCTCTGTTTTTGATTCCTACTTCCCTTGTTTTGGTAAGGATAAAGTTAGAATTGCAGATGGATCATTCTCTGCCATTTCAGGGAAAGGTTCTGTTCGTTATTCTCCCTCCATTTCTCTATCCTCTGTCCTACATATTCCAAATTTTGCCACCAATCTACTATCTGTTAGTAGTTTTACAAGGTCTGCCAATTGCTCTATAACTTTCTTTCCTACTCATTGTGTATTTCAGGAACTGAAAACGGGGAAGGTGATTGGCAGTGGTAAAGCACATGGTGGCATCTACTATCTGGAGAATGCTCCTTGTCCTCCACCATCAGTATCATGTGGTCAAGCTTTACAAGCCGATACGGGTTCATCTATATCCTTATTACACCAGTGGCATCGTAGATTGGGTCATCCCTCTTTTGGGATTTTAGAGAAACTTTTTCCTGCTTTAATCAAGTCTTGTCCTAGGAGTCAGTTTTTTTGTGAAGCATGTGAACTTGCTAAACATAAACGCTCATTCTATGCTCCTATTAATAAGAGAAATGATTCTCCTTTTACGATTATTCATTCTGATGTTTGGGGTCCTTCCCCCGTTACTTCATTGAAAGGTTATAGATGGTTTGTCACTTTTATTGATTGTCATTCTCGTGTTACTTGGGTGTATTTACTTAAGACTAAAAACGAAGTTTTTTCTTGCTTCAAATCATTTCATAAGATGGTATACACCCAATTTGACACAAACATTAAGATTCTCCGTAATGACAACGGTACTGAGTACATTGATAAAAATTTTCGTGCATATCTTGATGAACATGGCATTCTTTTCCAAACAACATGCGTTGATACCCCATCCCAGAATGGTGTTGCCGAACGAAAAAATCGCCATATGGCTGAGGTAGCTCGCACTCTTATGTTTACCATGAAAGTTCCTAAATATTTTTGGGGCGAGGCTATTTTAACTGCTGCATATCTCATTAATCGCATGTCATCTAGTGTGCTCCAGTTCAAAACACCCATTGAATGTTTGCCTAGAACTTGTCACACCACATCTATTCCTCTACGTGTTTTTGGCTGTGTGTCTTTTGTTCATGCTCCTCATCCTTCTGGGGGAAAGCTTGGACATAAAGCACACAAATGTGTTTTTGTTGGGTATTCTCCTACCCAAAAAGGCTACAAATGTTATGAGCCCCGGTCTAGGAAGTTTTTTGTGTCAATGGATGTTACTTTTTGGGAGACAGAGTCTTTGTATATCCCTTCATCTCTTCAGGGGGAGAGTGTTAATCCGGAAGAGATGAGAGAGGAAGGGGGGGTGTTCCAATCTCTGGAGTCATCATGGTCTTTGTTACCTTCCTCTTCTCGTAGTAAGGGGGAGAATAAGGAAGAAGACAAATTGGTATCTGCTGAGAATGTTCAACCACATGATGCTGATGGACGAGTGGATGAGAACATGCATAGATTGCCAAGAGAGTGGCCTACCACCTTGGCAACGTATCAAAGGAAAGCAAAAGCTCCATGTGCTCCACCTCTTTGCCAATCAGCAGACCCTACTTCGGTTCCAGAATCATTCTCAGTTTCAAACTCTTCACCTAACTCATCTGGTAATGAATCCTCTCCTAGTGAATTGCCTCATTTTGATTCTTTTAGTGCAACTAATTCAGTTGAGTTTGATGACCGTCCTGTGGCTATTCGAAAAGGTGTCAGATCATGTACTCAGCATCCAATTTCCCATTATGTCTCTTATAATCATTTATCTCCTTCGTACCGTGCCTTTGTTGCTTCTCTTTCTGCTATAACTGTCCCACAGAATTGGAGGGATGCACTTATGATACCTGAGTGGAAAGGGGCTATGGTTGAGGAGATGAAAGCTTTAGCGAAGAATGGCACCTGGGAACTTGTAAAGCTTCCGGAAGGAAAGAAACCTGTAGGCTGTAAGTGGATTTTCACTGTTAAGCATAATGCTGATGGTTCAGTTGAGAGATATAAAGCGAGATTGGTAGCCAGGGGTTTTACGCAAACGTATGACATTGATTATGAGGAGACATTTGCACCAGTTGCGAAGATGAACTCGGTGCGTACATTACTTTCATGTGCTGCAATCTTGAATTGGCCACTTCAGCAATTTGATGTGAAGAATGCGTTTCTTCATGGTGATTTGGAGGAGGAGGTGTATATGGAGGTTCCTCCAGGTTTTTCTTCCCCAGTTAGTGCAGGAAAAGTGTGTAGGTTAAAGAAGGCTCTTTATGGTTTGAAGCAGTCGCCTCGAGCCTGGTTTGGCAGATTTTCAAAGGTTATGGTGAGCTTTGGGTACAGGCAGAGCCATGCAGATCACACAATGTTCATAAAGAGAGGTACTGATAAGATTGTTGTCCATATTGTTTATGTTGATGATATAATAATGACAGGCAATGATGTGGAAGAGATCCAGATCCTTAAATCTCGTTTAGCTCAAGAATTCGAGATAAAGGATCTAGGATCAATGCGGTACTTCCTTGGCATGGAAGTGGCACGATCTGATAAAGGGATTTTTATCTCTCAACGGAAATACATTCTTGATCTATTGGAGGAAACAGGTATGTTAGGTTGCAAGCCTGCAGATTCACCTATTGAGGTGAATCATCACCTGAAAGGAGATATCGGAGAACGTACTGATAGAGAGAGGTACCAGCGACTTGTGGGTAGATTGATCTATCTAGCTCACACTAGGCCAGATGTTTCCTATGCAGTGGGGGTTGTTAGTCAGTTTATGCATGATCCTTGCATCGCCCATCTTGATGCGGTTTACCGCATCTAAGGTATCTCAAGTCAACTCCTGGAAAAGGTATCATGTTCTCTAATCATGGTCATTTGCGTTTGGAAGCATTCACTAACGCTGACTGGGCTGGTTCTGTGGATGATAGACGATCAACTTCGGGCTATTGTACTTTTCTTGGAGGAAATTTGATTACATGGCGAAGTAAAAAACAATCTGTGGTTGCTAGGTCCAGTGCAGAAGCCGAATACAGAGCCATGGCTCATGGTGTCTCTGAGCTCCTTTGGCTCCAGACTTTGCTGCGTGATTTGGGTTTTAGCAATAGTGGTCCAATGAAACTTTACTGTGATAATAAAGCTGCCATAAGCATTGCTCATAATCCTGTCCAACACGATAGAACGAAGCACATAGAGATTGACAGGCACTTCATTAAGGAGAAACTCAGTGAGGGTTCGATATGTATGCCTTTTGTGAGATATTGAGATCAACTGGCTGATATTTTCACAAAAGGACTCAGCAGCAAGAGTTTCCACACTATTGCATCCAAGTTGGGCTTGATTAATATTTTCGCACCAACTTGAGGGGGAGTGTTAGCGTATAATATGTTAGCGTATAATATCAGAATAATATCTTGGTTGATTGTTAGAATAATATCGTAATCGTAATTGATTCTGATTCTGATTATGTAAATCCTAGATTGTAATTAGGTTGATTTTGTTTCCTTATTTAGGTCTCCTCTCCTTGTATATATAGAGGACCCTTTGTACAGCTTAAAATATACAATACATTTTTCTCTTCTCTTTAGTTCACAGTTATAGAACAGTGACTCCCCCTCAATAGAATTATATCAGATAAACATCTCTTCCTGCCTAGACTCCCCCTAAAGAGATAAAAGGGAGGGAGAGTAAAAAGATTCGAACTCCCAAAAAGTGACATCCATAGAGACAAAATTTTTTAGAGGAAGACTCATAGCATTTGTAGCCCTTCTGGGTAAGAGAGTACCCAATGAAACTATATTTGTGGGCTTTAAGACCTAACTTGCCACCCGATGGATGATGGACATGAACAAAGCACACACAACCAAAAACCTGCGAAGGAAGTGTCGTGACACAAAAACTGCTAGGGAGACACTCTAAAGGAGTTTTGAAGAAGAGAACACTGGATAGTAAGCAGTTTATAAGGTGGGTGGCAGTTAAAATAGCTTCGCCCCATAAAAATTTAGGAACATTCATAGTGAATAAAAGAGAGCAAGCGACCTCAGCAAAATGGCGATTTTTGCATTAGGCAACTCCATTTTGTTGTGGAGCATCAACACAAGTTGTTTGAAAAAGAATATCATTTTCATCTAGGAAGGCCCGAAAACTGCTATCTATATATTAAGCGCCATTGTCACTACGGAGAATTTTGACCGGCTTATCAAATTGGGTGCATATCATAACATAAAAAGATTTAAAACAAGAAAAGATTTCAACTTTGGACTTAAGTAAATAAACCTAAGGGACACAAGAATAACAGTCAATAAAAGTGACAAACCACTGATAACTTTTTAGAGATGGAATAGGGGAAGGACCCCAAACATCAGAATGGATGATCTCAAACAAACAATCACTCCTTTTATTAATAGGTATATAAAAAGAACGTTTATGTTTTCTAAACTGACAGACTTCACAAAAAAACTGACTCCGAGAACAATGTTTAACTAAATTAGGAAAAAGTTTCTCTAAGATTTCAAAAGAAGGATGACCCAATCTACGGTGTCACTAATGTAACATAGAAATAGTTGAACTTACATCTGCTTGCAGTGCTAGATCACATAATATGAGTGAATGAGATGGACAAGGGCTAGTACAAGAAATAGAGACCACCATATGCTTTGACACTGCCAATTACGTTCTCCGTATCCAGTTCCTAAAAAACACAATGAGTAGGAAAAAAAGGTCACGGAACAATTTGCAGAACGAGTAAACTACTAACAGACAAAAGATCAGTGGAAAAGTTCAGAATATACAAAACTGAAGAGAGAAACAAAGAGGGAGAATAGCGAACAAATTGTTTTCCTGAAATAGCAGAGAAAGACCCGTCGGCTATTCTAACCTTATCCTTACCAGAACAGGGAGAGTAAGAATCAAACACAGAAGAACAACCTATCATATGATCGGAAGTACTGGAATCTATAATTCAAGGAACAGATGAAGAGGCAGTAAATGCACGTGTTGGGATACCGGTGTAAGCAAAATAAGATGAAGTGGAGGCTACTGTGGAAGCGGAAGCTATAACAGATGGAAAATTAGCTTGAACCATAAGGTGCTGGAGAGCATGTATTTCTTCCTGAAAACAATCAGCAACATGATCAAAACGCCCGGAACCATGACCATGACTATGACTACCAACTCCGCCCTCACGTCCACTAGAGGAGCGACCATGTAACTTCCAACAAAAATTCATCGTATGACCGGTGTCATAACAATAATCACACCAGATAGACTCACAATTAATAGGCCCACTGGTTTGTCTGGTACTAACCATACTTTAATGCATAAGAGGTATTACCTAACAATAAACTGAAAAAAAACAACGACCAAACAAATTGAGAACGCAAGCGAAAAACAATAACTCCTAGAAAATAGTAGATCGCAACGGGTAGATCGCACAACAAAAAAAAAAGCAGAAATAGCACAGTAAACAGTGAAAAAACGCGCGGAAACATCACAGAAATGCACAGAAACACACAGAAACTGCGTACAAATTGAGCAGAAATGCGCAACCCGTGAACAGTGTGAGCTGTGAAAAGTGCTGTTGCGTGAACAGTGTGATGAATGGTGTTGTCCGAAAAAAACTGGGCTTGTCGGAAAAATACCGAAACTGCCGGACTGAGTGGTTGTCGCCAGCAAAGGCTGAGCGGCTGGATTGTAATGGAAGACAACGATATGGTAGAGCGTTATCGCTTCAATCACAGAGAAAAATACGAACACAACCACGGTGGCCGGTAAATTCCAGCAATGATGGTGGTGGGTGACGGCTTAGGGTTTTTTGTTCCGCTCTAATACCATGTTAGATTTAATAAAACTAGAATACTTTTCTATTCATCAAGCATACTATTTATACAAGCAAAACGATCTCTAACTAATTCTAATTTTATTTTACATAGAAAATAAATTTTAATCCTAATTTAATTACAGTTCAACACACATAAGACTTTTAATAACTATTCTCAAATCCTATCTGGAACAAACGGGAGTTGCTCTTCCCATAGGATATTTTTCTTGCAGAGTACGTGCCAACCCAAACTTCAGGCATGAATAAATCTGTTCCTTTTGGCCTATTTTCACAAGCACGGTTTTTCATTCTACACAAGTTCGGGGTTCTGATTTCCTTGAGTTTTTAATGATCTGCTGTCATCATGAACTCGTGACCTGTGACTCTGCTTTATGCGGAATTCTTCTCTGAAGAGTTAATGATTTGATTGGCTGATAATTACATCAGTAGCACTCAAATCTGATTGCGTGCTGATCGAAAAGTCACGCAGTGCTAATTTTGAAGTGTTTCGCGGAGATAACACCAGGGAAAATTGGCTTTTGG